>JACEGR010003435.1:0-105126 GCA_014170235.1 Listronotus bonariensis
ATACCTATAAAGGTCAAAGGTCTTCTTGAAACTTTTCAAATAATATATAAATAATTGTTGTTAATTAATATAAAGGTTAATGGTTTTATTAAAAGTTTTTAAATAAATTACAAATAGTTTTTGTAAATTAATAAATGCCTAAGAGATAAAATGGTTTTAAATAAAAGAAAAATTCTTTTTAATAAATTATTAAATGCGCTCATTTTAATGCCTATAAAAGGTTAAAGGTCTTTTCAAAACTTTTTAAATAAAATACCAATAATTTTTGGTAAATTAATAAATGCATACATTTTTATACCTATAAAAGGTCAAAGGTCTTTTTAAAACTTTTTAAATAAAATACGAAAATTTTTTGTTACCCAATAATTGCGTACCTAAATTTTAAAATTGATAATGGTGTTAAACAAAATACAAATTATTTTTGATAAACTAATAAATGCCTAAGAGATCAAATGGTTTTAAATAAAATAAAAATTATTTTTAATAAATTATTAACTGCGCACATTTTAATGCCTACAAAAAGTCAAACGTCTTCACAAAAGTTTTTAAATGGAATATGAATAATTTTTAGTTAATTATTAAATGCGTACATTTTAATGCCTATAAAAGGTTAATGGTTTTTTCAAAACTTTTAAAATAAAATACAAATAATTTATGGTAAATCATTAAATGCGTACATTTCAAAGCCTATAAAAAGTCAAAGGTCTTTTCAAAACTTTTTAAATAAGATACAAATAGTTTTTTATAAATTAATTAATGCGTTCATTTAAATGCCTATAAGAGGTCAAAGGTCTTCTTAAACCTTTTTAAATAAAGAAATAGTTTTTGTAAATCAATAAATGCGTACATTTTAATGCTTATAAAAGGTAAAAGGCTTAAATGGTCTTTATAGAAGGTTTTAAGTAAAATAGGAATATATATTTTTTTAATTAATAAATACGTAAATTTTTATGTCTGTAAAAGGCTAAAGGTCTTTGTAAAAGGTTTTCGGTAAAATACAAATGGTTTTTTGTAAATAAAAAGTGCGTAAATTTCAATATTTAAAAATAATCAAATGGTTTTAAGCAAAATACAAATAATTTTAGAGAAAAAGAAACTCCTTACATTTTGATGCTTATAAATGGTCAGAGGTCTTCTCAATTCTTAAAAAATATACTTTTACTAATATTTTTTAGTAAGTTAATAAATGCGTACATTCTAATGCATATAAAAGGTCAAAGGTCTTCTCAAAACTTTTTAATTAAAATACAAATACATTTTTGGTAATTAATAAATAAATGCATACATTTAATATTTATGAGAAATAAAATGGTAAAAAAAATACAAATTATTTTTAATAAATTAATTAATGCCAAAGAGATCAATCATTTTAAATAAGAAAAAAAAATTTTTTGATTAATTTATAAATGTGTACATTTTAATGCCTATAAAAGGTCAAAGGTCTTCTTAAAACTTTTTATATAAAATACGAATAATTTTTAGTAAATTAATAAATGCCTAAGAAATCAAATGGTTTTAAATAAAATAAAAATTATTTTTGATAAATTTATAAATGTGTACATTTTAATGCCTGTAAAAGGTCAAAGGTCTTTTCAAAACTTCCAAATAAAATAAGAATAATTTTTGGTAAATAAATAAATGCGTACATTTAAATGCCTTAAAGAGGTTAAAAGTCTCCCTAGAACTGTTTAAAATAAAGTACAAATAATTTTTGTAAATTAATAATGGATACATTTTATTGCTTACAAAAGAACCAACGCCTTCACAAAAGTTTTTGAATAAAATATGAAAATTTTCATAAAAGGTTTAAGGTAAAATACAAATGATTTTTGGTAAATTAAAAAATGCATAAATTCAATATTTAAAAAGTGAAATGGTTTTAAACAAAATACAAATATTTTTAGAAAATTCAAAACTGCTTACATTTTGTTGCTTATAAATGGGCAGAGGTTTTCCCAATACTTTTTAAATAAAATAAAGAATAGTGTTTGGTAAATTAATAAATGCGTACATTTTATTGCTTATTAAAGGTCAAAGGTCTTCTCAAAAACATTTTAAATAAAATACGAATAATTTTTAATAAATTAATGAAATGTTATAAATATGATTTTTTTTTTTGTAAATTAATAAATACGTACATTTTATGTCTGTAAAGGCTGAAGGTCTTCATAATAGGTTTTAAGTTTAAGTAAAATACGAATGATTTTTGGTAAATTGAAAATTGCATAAATTCAATATTTTAAAAAGAATAAAATAGTTTTTACATAAAATACAAATAACTTTTAAAATTAAAAACTTTTTGCATTTTAATGCTTATAAATGATCAGAGGTTTTCCGTACTTTTTAAGTAAAACATAAATATTTTTTGTTAAATTAATAAATGCGAACATTTTTATGTCTGTAAAAGGCTTAAAAGGTCTTCATGAATAGTTTTAAGTAAAATACAAATAATTTTTGGCAAAATAATAAATGCGCTAATTTCAATATTTATAAGAGATCAAATGGTTTTAAATAAAATACAAGTTTTTTTGAAAAAATCATCAATGCGTACATTTTAATGTTTATAAAAGGTCAAAAGTCTTCCTAAAACTTTTTAAAATTTAAGTAATAATTTTGAGTAAATTAATAAATGTATACATTTAAATGCCTTGAAAGGTGCAAGGTCATCTCAAAACTTAAGAAAAAAAAGGCAAATAATTTTTGGTAAATTAATACTTGCGTACATTTTAATGCCTATAAAAGGTCAAACGTCTTCACAAAAGTTTTTAAAAAATAGATAAATAATTTTTGGTAAATTAATAAATGCTTTTATTTTATCGCAAATAGAAGGTCATAATTCGTTTCAAAACTTTTTTAAAATAAAATACGAATAAATTTTGGTAAATTAGTAAAGGCGTACATTTTAATGCCTATTAAAGGTCAGATGTTCTTCAAAACTTTTTAATAAAATACGACGAAATTTTTGTAAAATAATGAAGGCGTACATTTTAATGAGTACAAAAGGTCTAAATAAAGGTCTTCCCTGAACCGTTTTAAATAAAATACTTTAAATTTCTGTAAACTCATATATGCGTACGTTTTTATGCCTATAAAAGGTCAAAGGTTTTCTCAAAATTTTTTGATTAAAATACAAATAATTTTTGATAAATTATTAAATAATGCTTACAATAGGTCAAACGTCTTCACAAAAGTTTTTGCATAAAAAAATAAATAATTTTTGGTAAATTATTAAATGCGTACATTTTAATACCTATCAAAAGTCAAGGGTCTTCTTAAAACTTTTTAAACAAAAACGAATAATTTTTGGTAAATTAATGAATGCGTACATTTTAATGCCTATAAAGGTCAAGGGTCATCTCAAAACTTGTAAGATAAAATAAGAAATAAGAAAATTTTTTGTAAATTAATAAATGCGGAAATGCTTATAAAAGGTTTCAAGTAAAATACCGATGATTTTGGTAAATTAAAAAAATGCGTATATTTTAGTTTTTTTATAAAAGATTTTTTTTTAAGTTACATTGTAACATAAATATTTAAAGTAATAATTGGTGGAGTGTATTTAAAAAGTATTTTTAACGAGAATAAAATAAAGATAGTATTTTTTAAAAACTGCCTTATCATTTATGTTACGAGTTACTTTTCGTAAATTATTAAAGGCGTAAACTGTGATGATTATTAGAGGTAAAGTGTATTTTAGAAAGTTTTTAATAAGTATTGTATAAATTAACCTATAGTTAGTTATTAAATGTGTAATGGAACTAGATTACCATCATTAAAGGTTTTAATCATATCTAATTAATGCCATAATTTTTATAAATAGAATAGGTGTGAAAGAAATTAGTCCTAGAAGTATCTTAATGAATGAAACGTTTTAAATGAACAATGGTAAAATTTTAGATGCCCAAGTTTTTCTTAGTATAAAAAGAAAAGTATCAGTCCTTATAAAAACATATTACCAATAACTTTATTGTGTAACGATAAATCTGATAGGGCAAATAAAAAAGTATTTAATAAATGTTTAAATGCGTAACTTTTAATTTAGAAAAATATTGGTTGTTTTTTCTCGAGACCCCCACAAATTAGGGGCCCCACAATAAATTAATTGGTCTTCATCTTTAAAAACAGTGAATAAAAGTTACATGTATATTGATGAGGACCTTTTTTGCGGTTTAATTTTTTTTTTGGTACAAAATTTCAATTTTCTTTTAATTTTAGGGGGCCACCACAAGAAGATTGCCCCAGGGCCTTCACACCTTTAAATCCGACCCTTGGTGTAATTTTATATAGGAACATACGAATTTTTAAAGGCTTAAAGAATAAAAATGGGTCTCGTACCTATACAGTATACAATAAATCTTTTGAATACTTTAAACACATAAAATATCAGTGAATTTTAAAGAAAAACTTTGTCAAGTTTAGATTGTAGAACAATTTAATTTTGGTAAGCTTATAAAAGCGTAAATCTTAATAATGCAGGCAGGAATAAAGGTTCTAAAAATTTCTTACATTCTAGTAAATGCGTATTGTTTTTATTAAAAGTTAGTGCATACAAAATATTATACTAAGGCAAGGTTGTTTAATTTAAAGAAACATATTAGTCTTATTTTTAAGTTTTTACCATTTTCTGTAAAATTTTAGAAAAGAGGCAATGTGATGTAGTTAATGAATTTTGATTATTTTTAAACAAAACATTTTTTAAATACACAGTTCTAGGTTAATATAAAACTAGACTATAAAAAATGTATAGTAATTTTAAATATAATAATTAATTACACAGCCATGTTTAAATTAGTAGATACACAGAAACTTAAAACCCCAAAACGTTAACGTTAATACATACATTTGTTTAGTGGCTTGTTAAATAGTTCGTATATGGACCTTTTTTATCACAATATCAAATGTAATAAAATATTTTCTTAAGCTCTAAATACATTTTAGAACCTTACGCTTAAAATTTACAAACAAAATATTTTTATATTGGGCTGTAACTACAGCTTTCTTTATAATTTAAATGGAGTGTAAATACAAACTCTTTTAATTGGGCAACTTTGTCTTGATATCTCTTACAGCTTATAAATACTTACCCTTGGTAAAAGCAAATATTTTGATTGCTTCAAAAGCTATATTTTAATATTTTACGTACCTGCTAAAAATTGCAATAAATGCGCTAATTTTTATTGTAACTACATAGTAAATCGTTGCTTCAAATATTTTCAAAAATGTCATTTTTTGATTAATCTATCATTTTTTAAATATAAATTAGTACTAATACAATACATAAAACAATGTTTTTTTTATTTTAAAATGACTTTATAATGCTATTAAAAAAAACCATACTTTTAAATTAAAATAACTAATAAGTACTGAGCTGAAACTAGTGATTTTAATAGGTCAAATCACAACAAATAACATTTAACAAAATATATTTTTTTTTCAATAATTTTTACAAAACATTGCGCATAAATTAGGTAAATTGCTAAATAAATAAAACTATAACTATTGTTCCCAATATCTATTTTTCTAAAACTATATATATTTTAATAAGTAATTTATTGTACAAATTTAAACCCTTTTACATTTTCAAGCGTAAGGGTCATTAAATATAAAAATTTTATAGGTATGTCACTTCTGTGTATGTAACGGTTAAATTGCTACTGTAAAAGTTTAAATTTTTAAAAAGCAGATGATGGAAATAAACGTAGACTAAAAAATATTTGAGGAGGGTGGTGGGCTAATTAGGGCAGAAAAAAACAATTCGATATTTAGAAATCAAAGTTAAACAAATACACTCTAAAAGTAACTATATTCTATAAAATTACTTAAATATGTTACCGTTATACTAGAAAAATAGTGGTCTAAAAATTAAATAGGGTAAGTTTTGTTCTCTCCATTATAAGAATATAAGGTCCTATTAAAACAAAAGGTATTTGTATACGAGTGAACTAAACAACAATAGGTACTGAGGAGGGTGGTGGGCTAGTAAGCGATAAGAAAAAAAGCTCAAGATTTAAAAACCAATGTTTAATGGAAACAAATACACTTTGAGGTATTAACATCTGAAAAATTACTAAAAATAAAATACGTTACGTGTTGCCTGACTTGACTAAAGTAAAAAAATAATTGGTGAGACAAAAATAAAATGTGGTAAGTGTTATGTTTTGTTGTATAATTAAACTACAAAATAAATCTAACCAGAACTAAATGTGCTTAAAGTAAACTTAAAACAATTTATGAAAAAGGTTGCAAGCTTAATATTGTGAAAAAAATATAACTTCGTTTTAAAAAACTAGTGAATATGTATACTTGTATACAAAAAAACGGCAAAAGTTTGTATTGTTAAAATGCGTAAGAATCTAAATAACACGAAACAAAATAATCATGAGGAGGGTGGTGGGCTAAATAGCGCCAAGAAAATATAACTTTATATTAATTAATTAGGGTTAATGTTAAATAATACAATGTGTAAATGTAACTGTATTAAAAAACTTAAACAAAAAATACGTTAGAAGTTGCGTTATTTAAACAAATTTAAAACGATTTATAAAAAAGTGGTGGAGTCAAATAAAATGTGTTAAGTGTTTTGACCTAGTATAATTAAACATGAACGAAAATCTAAATAAAGCGTGTTCTAAGTTAATTTAAACAATTTTTAGAATGGTTGACGAGCTAACTACTGAAAACGAATATGTATTAAAAAAACTATTTGTATACGAATTAATTACGATAAAAGTTCATGTTTCTAAAATAAATCTAATAAAATTTAGTAGACGTAAACCTAAATATTAAGGAGTTTGATAGGCAAATTAGTACAAATTAGATTTACATATAAAGATTAAAATAAATATATACAATGTTATAGAAAACGATACTTAATTGAAATTAAAATTACTTATTAAAAAGTGGTGAACTAAAATTAATTTTGTTGGGTGTTGTGGGCCTTCTATTAGTTGTCTAAAGGAAAAAACAACTGTAAACTAATAAACATAAACTAAGCAAAATACTGAGGTGGGTGGAGGGCTAATTAGCGCCAAAAAACAATAACTTTGATGTGAAATACCAGAAATAAAATGTGTTACGCTTAAAATGAAATGTATTAAGTGTTGTGTGGCCTTTAAATTAAAAGGCAAATAGAATCTAAATAAAAGGTGCTTTTGGTAAAGTTGGAACAATTTATACTACTGGTGGCAGGCTAAATAATGCCAAAAGAATATGATGCCGTATTCAACATTTAGGTACTTTTAGACAAACGAACTGGAATAAAAGTTTATACACATAATGTATATTAGTAAACATACTACACTAAACAAAAATACCGAGGAGGGCGGTGGGCTAATTAGCGCCAAGAAAAAATTAGGTTAATGTCCGCAAATACACTGTAATGAAATATCCAAAAAAATAATAAAAATACAATGCGCTACGTATTGTGTTACTTTATTAAAGTTAAAACGATTTATGAGTAAATTGTTGGGTAAAAAATGAAATGTGTTATATTATAATTATAAGAAAAGTACTTGCTGTTAAAAATATTATCAAAATGCACATAATATATTTTAATAAACGTAATTTAAGCAAAATTAAGGAGGAGGGTGGGCTAATACTCGCAAAGAAAAAATATTTCCATATCTACAAATTAAGGTTATTGTACACCAATACACTGAGATGTATTTACGAGTATATTTCAAAAAATTAATAAAAATAAAATTCGTTACGTATTACCTTACGTTACCTACTTATGTTAGGTGTATTTATCAAAATGCACAAAATAAATTTTAAGACGCGTAAATAATGCAAAATTACTAGGAGGGTGGTGGGCTAATAAATCGATAACTCAAAGGTACACAAATACACTGTGATGTATCTATATCTCAAACACTTAATAAAAATATAATGCGTTATATACATATTTTGTTGCTTTATTTAAGATTTAAGCTAATACCATTTATGAGTAAAGGGTAAAAAATTTAATGTCTTACATGTTGCGTTACCTATTATAATACAATCATATAAGGCTCAATTAGATGAATAAAAAAAAATAATAAATAAATTAAACTTACTTTAAGTAAACTTAATTTATGAAAAGAGATAAAACCAAACGATTGAAATGCAATTTAACTTTTATATTTTTAAAATGCACATAAAATATCTTAATAAACGTATATAAAGTAAAATTTCTGAAGAGGGTGTAAAATTAACCGAACTTTTTGGAAACAAGCCTAATGTAAATAAATACACTGTGATGTAACCATATCCAAATAAATACTAAAAATAAAATGCGTTGGGAGATAATTTGCAAAAAAGTGTTGGAATTAAAATCGAATCTGGAAAGTGTTGTGTTGCCTTATTAATAAGTTAAACATTAAAAAGTAAACTTGAACAGTATGTGATTCCGTATTAAAAAACTTAGATATTTTTATACAAATAAAAATGCTTTAAAATTTATTGTTTTAATGTATATTAATGAATAAATAAATAAATAACAAAAAATAAAACTGAGGAGGGTGGTGGGCTTATTTGCGCCAAGAAAAAAGATAAATCAAGGGTAATGTAAACAAATACGTTGTGATGTAACTATATTCCAAAGAAGTAGTAATATAGCGTTGGGTGTTGCGTTAAATGCAAATAAAATTTGCTTTTAGTAAAGTTAAAACAACTAATGACGTAAGAGATATTCCAAAATGTGCTAAAAGACTATGAAGCCGTATTAAAAAACTTAGGTAATTACATAGGATTGAACTATGGTTAAAGTTTATTCTTCCAAAATGTACATACTTTAATATAATTAATAAACGTAAATAAAACAAAATTACTGAGGAGGGTGGTGGGCTTATTACTGTCAAGAAAAACTAGACTCGTGATTTAAAAATTATAGGCTTAATGTAAAGAAATACACTGTGTTATAACTATCCCAATAAAATGCGTTAAAAGTTGCGTTACTAAATAAAAGTCAAAGCAATGTATAAGAAGTATTGGGATTAAAATAAATGTGTAAAGTGTTGTGTTGCCTTTATATTGAAATATCAAGAAGAATTAAATAAAACGTTATTTAAGTAAACCCTATAAAAAAGTGGTAAACTAACAATGAAAAAGAAAGTGATTATTAAGAAACTGAACATTTAACAAAAAAACAGAGGAGGGTGGCGGGCTTATTAGCGCCAAGAAAAAGATAACTGCATGTTTATAAATTATTGTTAAATTGTTAAAAATGACTGACACTGATGTAACAATATACCAAAATAATAATAAAAATACTATTCGTTAACAAGTTTTTACTTTATTAAAATTAAGTCGATTTATGAGTAGAGTGTTGCGCTAAAAATAAAATGTGTTACATGTTGTGTTGACTGTTATGTAAATAAGAAAAATACGAATAAAACTTTCTTTGGGTAAACTTAAAATATGTTATGTAGAGGTAGGCTAAGAATATGAAGCCATGTTTAAAAACTTTGGTAAATGTATAAATATACAGGATATTTCATTTAAGAGGAAAACGACATTTTTTTACTTTCCCCCTTATTTTTAAGGAAATTTAAGATAGCTAATCGATGTATTTTATCTCGTTGAATTTAAAAATCGTTATAAAAAACAATGACATGAAAAACAAAATCATCACGCCATAAATGTGGCTTAGTTTTGGATGAAACAGCCTATATTTGTGATACTCTTAAATGTCATTACTAAAATTAATAAAACGTTTTATTTTTTTTTATTTCTTAATCTTTTTTGTTAAATATATTATTCTATTTCTAAACTTTGTAGTTTTTAAGGTAATAATAATGAAACGGTAAAAATATTTTTTTTTCACTATTTTCAAAGCAGCCTAGCGTTTTACCATTAATATCCTAAAAACTATTAAGTTTAGAGATAGAATATATTAAACGAAAAAATAAAATAAAAAATAGGTGTCAGGTTCTAATTTTGGGCTTGAGATGGTAGTTTCCATTTGAATTATAAAGTTCTTTATAAGTCAATTTCTGTGAAACTTCTGGTAAAACCGGAAATTGTATTTTTACAGTAATTCGATTTAAGGTGTAAAAATCGCAGTAGCCCCTTTCTATCATCTTTTATTTTTTTTTAATTAATTAAAATTGTGGTTAACATTAAATATTCAAACGCCATTTTCTCAAAAACTAATAAAGATAGGTATAATATGTTGTACACGTTTTTTTTTCGAACTGCCTGTAGAATTGATTTTTAGAAAAATATATAGGGTGTTTCATGTCAAAAGCAAAGTTAATGGCACTTTCGGCTAAACCGGATGTGCCACATAAAATCAGAACCATCAAAATCTGCATCCTATTTAACCATATATCCGACCCAAATTTTAAAATCATGTAAAACTTCTCAAGAAAATGACAGGCTTGCTAATAATTTCGTTGCCACTCGGTATGTTCACAAAGAAAAAAATCCCTTCTTCCATGGTGGCTATCTACAGAAATCCCTGAGGCTGAAAGGACAATTCTGAAGAACGAAGAGACTTAAATCAAGTTAAGGTTTATAGTCCCGTGTTATCGAAGGAAAGTAAATCAATTAAATTGTTGTACAATTCGCACACACCTATTTTACGGGTGTTCGGTCTATTCTAAGTGTTTTTTAATTTAGGTACTCTATGTCTATCATCAACTCATTGTAAGTTACTGACGCTTACACAGTCATCTTCCGCTTATTTTAATTAATTAAATATATCAATAAAAAAAAGTCAATAACCCAAAAACAGTTAAAAACCTATATTACCCTTTAAAAAACACCTGAAATTAACTATAGAATCCAAAAATGCAATAATATATAGGGTGTTCCATTTAAAAAGCGTAACATTTATGATATAGCAGGTTGTCTTCATTTAATCGAGATTTTTAATGCGATGAGGATGGTGGGCTCATTAGCGCCAGGATAAAATAACTCCATATGAAATCAAGGTTAATCTAAAAAATAAACTAGGATCTAACTATACCTTCAAAAATATATTAAAAAACACATCAAGGAGAGTGTTATCAATATAGGATGTAATTTAATTGATGGCTGAAAATACAGTGTATGATTCCTTGGCTTATTTTAGGAAGAAAATTCCTATGAACATACAGTGTGGAGGTAAATAGTCTCCCTCCCCCGCTTACTTTTGTACCATTAATTTTTTTAAATAAAATGGATATGACTAATGGGAAAATATAAACTACTTTTTGACGTAAAAGTGATAGTTGTAACAATCAAAATGGCGGATGAACGATATCTTAGGGAGAAAAATTAAATGGAAACCCTAAATAATTAAAAATTAAATGAAAAGCTGGGTCTTGTGGTACATAATTTTAAAGCTCCTGGAGAGTACTTGATATTCCTAAAATATAAAGTCAATACCTTCACCACTACAAAATGGCGGTACTTTAAAAATCATCTAAATACCTCATTTGGATGGCCATATTTCCTAAACTTTTAAAGTGAGATGTACATAATGTGCTATTTTCTAAAAGCTCTTTTAAACGTCTTTTCAGTGGTGATACTGATAATATTATACAGGGTGGGACAAAAAGTACCTATTTTTTTATTGAAGCACCCTGTATATTTAATTACCATTAAAAATATCTTTTAAAGAGCTTTAAGAAAAATGTATATTAAGTACATCTAACTTTATTAGTTTTAAAAATATGGCCATCCAAATTAGAAAATTAGTTAATTTTTAAAGTACCACCATTTTGTAGTAAGTAAAGATATTGACTTTATATTCTAGGGTTATAAAGTATTCATTGGGAGCTTTAAAATAATATGCCACAAGACACCACTTTCCATTTAATTTTTCTTCTCAAAATGGCGCCCATCCGCCATCTTGATTGTTGCAGCTATCATTTTTACGTCAAAAAGCAGTTTATGTCTGGGACGGATGGGAATCCGTCATATCCAAATTTAATGAAAAAAAAATTAAGGGTACAAAAGTTAGCAGGGGGAGTTTTTACGTCCACACTGTATGTCCTAAACGTACTAACTTTTGAAATCAGGGTGTTAAAATTTTTTAAAAACAAATTTCTAAAACACCTATTATAATAAAAACTATTATACTGGATATAAACCCCATCTAAATACGTATTTAAGAGTATTGTTTTTGTTAGATAAATGCTAATTAAAAATTATAAAACTAATTTTTAAAAGAAAAAGATCCCGTAATGATTATTTTAAGGTCTAAAAATATGCAAGTAAAGTGAATTTTATTTTTTTCTTTCAACACATAAAAGTAGTATTTTTATTTGCTTAATCCAAAGAATTCACAAAAATGTTATACACATTTACACAGTCAGTGGCGTACCGTTTTTTTGTTGGAATTCCTTAGGTTGCCTCTTAGGACGCCACAAATGTAATTAATTTAATAATAAATTACCCCCTTAATGTCATTAATAATATTGTCAAATTAAAACATAATTGGGTATAGAATAGTTAGGATATTTAAAAAATAGATTTTTTTTTTTTAAATTTTAACACTCTGAATCTCAAAAGTTAAGAGGTTTAGGACATATGTTTATATAAACTTTTCTTCCTAAAAACAGTTAAGAAATCATACCCTGTATTTTTAGCCATCAATTAAATTCACCCTGTATAAACGGCTTAAAACTAAGGTTGTTGCAAAAAGAAACACTGCAATGTGCAAAATTCTTTTACTTAAGTAAAGTTAGATGTATTTATAAGCAAAGCAATGGTTTAAATAGATTTAAAAAACCATAATGCGGTATTTAAAAACTTAGGAAAAAGTAAACTACGATAAAACTACGTTTCCTAAAAGTAGTAAATTAATAAACGTAAACTAAACGAAATTATTGAGGGGGTTGGTGGGCTTATTAGCGCAAAGAAAAAATAACATCATTATATGTATAAATCAAGGTTTGTGTAAACAAATACACTAGAATCTTACTATCTCTTTAAAATATACATAAAAACACACACATACTAAGGAGAGTGGTATCAATGTAAATACCTTAAAAACTAAGGTTGTTGCGAAAAAAATACTTCGATGTATCTATATTCTAAAAAATATGCGGTCGATGTTCTTTTACATGACTAAAGTTAGATGTATTTATAAGAAAAGCAATGGTTTAAATAGATTCAAAAAATCATGATGCGGTATTTAAAAATTTAAGTAAATGTACACTACGAGGTAGTAAATTAATAAACGGAAACTAAACGAAATTATTGAGGAGGGTGGTGGGCTCATTAGCGCCAAGAAAAATAATTCCATATATATAAATCAAGGTTTGTGTAAACAAATAGAGTAGGATCTTACTATCTCTTTAAAATATATATTAAAAAAAATACACACATATTAAGGAGAGTGGTATCAATGTAAATACCTTAAAATTAAGGTTGTTGCAAAGAGAAACACTGCGATGCATCTATATTCTAGAAAATATGCGGTAGGTGTTCTTTTACTTAATTAGAGTCAAATTAATTTATAAAAAAAGCAATGTGTTAAATAGATTCAAGGAATCATAATGGTGTATTCAAAAGCTTAAGTAAATGTATGCTACAATAAAACTGTTTCCTAAAAGTACTAAATTAATAAACGTAAACTAAACGAAAATATCGAGGTGGGTGGTGGGCTAATTAGCGCCAAAAATATTAAAAGATCAAGGTTAATGGAGCAAATACCTTGTGAATATTCTAGAAATACTTCACATACAATATGTGGAGTGCTGCGTTGCCTATCATATCTTAATATCAAAAAATATAAAAATATTTATTAAACCTTAAATAATTTATAGAAAGAGTGGTATGGGCTAAATGGAGCAAAAAGCTATGATGCCTTATTAAAAAATACCCCTTAAACGCAAATATCCCCAAAACGGTTACTCATTAAATACATAGCTGGGATATTTGATACATTCACAAAAAATTCCAAAGATTTAAGGATAAAAGGCAGTGCCGTTGGCGCCGTTTAGCTAACACATGAAAATTAGCTTCGGATCTAAATTTTTTAGGTGAAAAAGCTCTAAAGACGGTGAAGTAAGTAAAGTCTAAAATCAAAGGTCCACAAAATAAAAAATGGTCTGTGCTGGGTAACACGAATCTTAAGTCAAAACTAGGGATTAAACTGCAAAAACTGAATGGTGCCAGGGGGAAATACTAGTACCCCAATTTTTTTTTAATGGGAAGGGGAGTTATGTGGCACCTCGTTTTAAATGCTCTTTAATACTCACTTTAACAAAACTTTGTTTTTGAAAGTCAGTCCAGCCGTTCCAGACTTAAAAGCTAATATTATTAAAACCTTACTGTTTGTACTGTACTTAAGCCAAATTTCAAATGATTCTAAGGCTATTAAAAATAAAAAAATATGTTGATAAAGAAACTAAACAGTAAATATAGTGTTTTAGCTACTTTTTAGTAGAAAAATTTAGTTTTTAAAAATTAAAGAAAACTCGATTAATTAATCAACTCGTAGTTTAAACACCGCGAAGGAAACTGTTACGTAGAATTAATACCTGTAATTAAAAAAAAGAGCGAGCTTACGGTACGGTATAAAAGTGCTTTTGGGATTCTAATAAACAAAAAATTTTGATTTGTGTTTTTATTATATTGCAAAATTTTTAATAATTTAAAATAGTAACAACATCCCCTGGGAAATTTTATTAATTTACTCTTTAGTTATACAGTGTGTCTACGCAAGTTGGCAGAAGACCTGGGAAGAGCCCTTGCTTTACTCTAAAGCAAAAATTTCATTTTTGACCAAACCTCGTAGATGTATGATAAAAATAGAATTTGATATCCAATAGTTGCTTTTTAGGTTTTGAACTATGCAAAACTTTTTAAAAGACGAGTTTTTTCGTAAAATTAATGATATAAAACTTTCCCATATGACGCCAACTTATGTAGATACACTGTATACGTATATGTAAAAGATAATTTTTATTCTATTTTAGTAATTTTTTTACAAATTGTGAATTTAACCGCGCTGGGATAAGTAAGAGCTTAACTTATTAAAATCTTGTCTTTTCTAGTCAATTCCAGTACGATGGTTAAATCCTTGTTCGTATCATCTAATTATGTATATCCGAATCCTCTGTGTCCAACCTTTAAAGTCTACAATAATATGACCTATGGTGTAATGTAACAATTTATACATTTTAGAAAATTTAAATATTACACTTTTTAGTAATATTGTTCTCTTTTTATTTTCCTAATAAACCGTTTTAAAATATTTATCTTTGTTTTATTACCCCTACTTATCACCTTTTTTCTTTTATATTTTAATTATTAGTTATTCTTAATTTCGAGTGTACAGCCTAGTTTACACGGTAAGGAATAATTAGATCCTCGGATTACCGAAGAAGTTTTTAGTACATAAGTATTACATTACCTTGCCTGTAGTAAATAAGATTAAAATATGGTATCATTTTCAAATCAAATGTAGGTAGAAAATTTTAATACTTATGTTTTATTTTTGGGAAAAAAGTACTCTTAAGGTACGCGCACATACGGTAAGGATCGGAAAAAATAGTTTTAATAAAATTAAACACACACGCACGCACATGCGAGTTATGGGTAAACCATAGGTAAATATTAAAAGTAAGAGCCTTTTCACCCAGGGTATAAAACCACTCGGTTAAAACCCCCGCTAGAAATCGGCTTAAATTCTTGTCAAATAACGCAATTTCTGGCTTGTACCGCACATATATGAAAGGGTAATGGTAGGATTTTAATTAAATTTGCTATATTTCCGCTAGATTTTTTAAACCCGGTGCCAAGCGCTCGCACATAGGTGACCTGCTTCATTTAATTCCACTAAAACTATTTTTCCGATCCGTACCGTCCGTCCGATGCCGAGGTATGTGCGCGTACTTTTAACTTCCTTTAGAACTTAAACTTAAAAAATGGCCAACCCCATGTAAACCTGGCTAATAAGTCTATTATACGCAGGGTGTATGGTATGGTTACTTTACCATCAAACTTTAGGAAAATTCTTTAATGAAAAATAATGAAAAGAACCTCATGGCTGGTTTTACACTTATCAAACTTCTTGTCAAATAAGTTGGACTAAGTTTACCCTGAATAAATTTGATAATGTAAAACAGAAACTTGAATATCAAAGAAATTCAAGGTCGCCTTGTCAAATTTGTTTAAAGGATTAGAACACGTCCTATTTTTATCAAATATTTGATGCTTTGATGCAAACTTTAAATCTATTAACCCAATGAATTAAAAATTGACAGTTGGCAACTAATTAACCTTAATTTTATTGTGATTAATGTGGTGTTTGATTTTTACTCTGATATTGGCTTCAAAGAAGTTTCGTCGAATAGTTTCTTATTTTACACTTCTGGCTTTAAACAAATTGTATCAGATATTTGATTAAACCCATTTGACAATAAGTTTGATAAGTGTAAAACCAGCTACAGGAATACACAGCGTGACTATTTAAGTTCGCACCATATGGAAAACTTTTTTAGTACTGAATTTATGGCAGAAAAAATGTTAAAAAGGTATTTTTAATCCAGAAAATTTAAGTTTGTACATTAGTGCATTGTACAATCTTCTTGTTTTCATAAAATTAATTAAAAAGTTTATTTAAAACTGTCCTATGACCTTTATAATCATGAAATATAGTGCACTAATGTATAAACTTAAATTTTTATTATTATCGCAGATTTTTTTTTTTTTTTTTGAACAAAATTGCATATTTGAAGTATTTTTAATTCTAAACATCATATCTTTATAACAATTTGCGGTATTAGCAAAAATACAGGTACTTTCTTAAGCAAAAAAACATTTTTGGCCAAACCTTGTACATGAATGATACGATTTGATATCTGATGATTGCATTTTAGGTTTAGGACCATGCAGAACTCATAAAGAATAACTTATTTTCGTAAAATTAATATTAAAAAAGTTTCCCATATGCCGGCAACTTACGTAGACACGCTGTTTGTAGTGTGTAGTAAAAACTCAAGAAAAATAAACTTTTTAATAAGGAGCGCTCGATCCCATTTCAGCCTATGTTCGATACATTTTGTGATGTAATCCGTAATTCTTTGTTTACAATCGTACTGGAAGGTTTTTTCGAGGTTTTGGTGTTATTTTTTTGCTTTTTAGTCATTGGACTTTTATATATGTTTAGTTTTTACTGTTTATAATTAAATTGAGTAGTACTGCAGTTACAGAGAATTTTAAAACCTATAAACAGGGGACCTTTGGATACAGGGAATTTAGGTTTAAATCGTTATTAAGGGTAAGATACAATTTTTATATGTTTTTAGTGATTTTATTTTATGGTATGCAATTATTGGTTTATTTTGTTTTGTTGCAAAAACGTGACGTCACAAACATAACCTATATTTTCGGACAAATTTAAAAAATCGAGCGCTTCTTATTAAAAAGTCTATCTTCCTTGGTAAAAACTACAATTATTGTCGTTGACATCGCTTTAACTAACGTCCTAGAAGTTGTAAACGACAGATCTTCTCTACATACTTAATCTGTTTTTACTATAACATTAAATAACTTTTGCTTACAAAAATATATTAAAAAATATTAATAACATTTACAAGCAATATAACTGATGTGTAATAACATAAATATATGGCACTGGCCGAACTGGTACTGATATTTTCATTCTCGATAATTGGTAAACTTTGCCAGAAATCGTTTGGTGATAATTCTTTAATATTCTTCATGGATATGGAATCTGCACCACCTATGTAAAGATAATCAATACTAGATTTTCCAGGGCTTATTGGTGCCCATTCCAAGTGACCAAATGAAGGTTTTCTAAAAAAAAAAAAAGGTATTATACAGGATGTTCAAGAATGAGTCTCTCGGATTCTTATAGAACACATGAAAATAATGTGACAAGTTCCTATAAAACTATTAATTGAAGCCCTCTTAGATATGTGCTCTTAACGGACGCCGCTGAAATTCGGGTTTCTTTCTTTTATAGTATCTACTTGATATAATAATATAATATATATATATATATATATATATATATATATATATATATATATATATATATATATATATATAATACGGACTCCTTAAAATGGCGTCATTTTTATAATTAAGCCGAGGTTTCCTAGGACTTTCGGTCGGCGAAAACCGTCGCGATTTACGTTTTCCCAAATTTAATATACACTATTAAATGAAAGCACATTCAAGTGAATATTTGATTTAGGCGAACGTAAATCGCGTCGGTTTCCGCCGAACGAAAGTCCTAGAAAATCGTAGCTTTAGTTTGCCATGGGCGGACTAACCCTAACTAATTGACTAATTTTTTTTCATCCTGTATACTAACAAAATGAAAAAAAAATATTTTCGGGTAGCTTAAACCCTTAGCTAAAAAAGGTTCTTTTATTTGATGTCGTGAAGAAAACAAGTTTTTTTAGGGGGGACATATAAAAACATAAGGTTATTCTGGTTAGTTCTTCAAATGGAATTAAAAAAATAATTTGTTTCTATTTCCACGACACAAAAAAAAAATTTGCAACATTGTGAAGGGTCCAATAATGTTCCATAATTAAAGGTAGAGAATGCATAAAATAAGAAGGAGCCCATGTCGAACCGACAAACATAATTAATAAATACATTCTATTTAATTTTTACCAAAAAGTTATTTTTCTCGAAAACGCTTTACGATATCAGACAGGAGTACCTTTTTTAGCTAAGGGTTTGGTACTTTAAAAGTTATTAAAGAAAAGGAGGGGCTTTAGGAAGAAAATTATAAGAACTTGTCACATTATTTTTATTGAAGATATGCTCTATATTGGTTAGGCGGATTCATTTATTGGATGATCTTTTCGTTGGGTACACGCCTGGAAGAATGGGACCGCTTCGGACCTGGTCCCGGGTATACGAGCTGACCCTGTTCAGCCCTATTGACCCCTATGAACTGGCCGGTCGCCTGAAACAAAATAAAGAAAAACCCCCAAAAAATTCTAATTAAAAAACGACGTTTCGGTGGTAAGTCTGCCACCGTTGTCAAGTTAAAATTTATTATTTTTTACCTTAATTTTAACTTGACAACGGTGGCAGACTTGCGTCGTTTATTAATTATAATTTTTGGGGTTTTCTCTTTATTTTGTTTTAGGCGACCGGCCAGTTCATAGGTGTCAATAGGGCTGAACAGGGTCAGCTTGTATACCCGGGACCAGGACCGAAGCGGTCCCATTATTTCCAGACGTGTATCCAACGAAAGGACCATCCAATTATTTTTGTTTCCTCCGAAGGTAGATAAAATCATAAAAAGATAGAGAAAAAATAAAAATCCGACAATTTGGACACCCTTGGCAATTGCTGAAAAGTATTTAAAATTTGCCTCGTACAAAAAGTAAAACGAACTGCATTTTTTCAGTGAAAAGTTTGCTGGCCCCCGTAGTTACGCCGGTGTATAAAACCGAAAGTTTTAAAAGCTTATAAAGTAGAGATCTATTGGTAAAAAAGCCACAAGCGTCATAGAAATAGGACGCTAATCAACTATTGCTGTCTAAAGGCGTCGCTTAAATAGTGTGCGAGCAACAAAAAGGGGAATAATTGAAAGTGAGATAAAACTGATAATGCCGTGGCTTTTTTATTATTGACGTTTAGTCTACTACTATGAAGTTTGGTTAGTATCGGTCAGAGAAGGGTCGTATTCGAATACTCAGTATTCTGAATAGTATTCAGAATACATTGGGCCTGTATTTCGAATAGCCTTCGATTACATTTGTGTATTTGGTATTCGGTAGAATACTTTTTGATCAGTATTCGGTAGAATACTTTTTGATCAGTATTCGGGATTCTGTATTCGAATACTTTTTAAGTATTTGACGAATGCATTTTTGTGAGTATTCGAATATCAGCGTACCGAGTATTCGAATACTGAAATACGGAAATGCGAATAGTAGTATTCGAATACCAAAGTTTGTCACGATTGAAATAGCAAATCGAAAAAAGTGTCAAAAAATGCAATCAGGAAATCCTTTTTTTTGCTCTGTAAAATTTTGAAACATTTCTGTTTTCTTTTTCTATTATTCGAATATTGTTTTGCAGTATTCGAATACCGATTTCCGGTATTCATGATTACTGAGTATTCGAATACTTTTTTTTCGGTATTTGTAATCGAATACCGATTTTCAGTGTTCCATCCAACTTTGGAATCGATAAAGAAATATAAAAATTATAGCCGGACGTAATCTCATGGGCATCCGGTATAATATTTGTCTTACCCAGTTTTAGCAAACTTTGCCAAAAATTCAGTAAAAAGTTCCATCATTTGTTCATCATCCTCTTTTAGTTTTGTTGGAGTACCAAATATTTTAAATAAAAGCCGAACATCGTCTCCATGAGGGGCACCTTTAAAATATAACATTGAATTAATAAAGAGTTATACAGGGTGTTGCCTAATTACGATACAAAACTTAAGGGGGTGATCTCTTGTCTTTTTTAAAAGAAGTTCCTATAAAAATATGTCTGGATTTGCTTTATTTCTGAGATACAGGGCCTTTAATTGAAAAAAAGGTACTTTTTAAATATGGTAAGAACGCTTAAACCGATTTAGATAAAATTTGGTACATTGGTTAATTACTGTAATAACGCGCTTAAAAAGTCTACCTAGAATAAGATTATTGGGTTCAATCTCGTCTCAGTGGGCCACAGCCAATATTATTAAGAAAAAAATGCACCACTGACTTTTTATTTAGTTTTTATATATTTTTTTTCTGATTAAACAATTAAACATTAAACTTTTTCGTTTATGGTAGCTTCCTTTTCGAGAAAAAAACAATGAAGCCACTTTAATTTCTTCTAAAAATTATTCATAGACAACATAATTGAATTAAAAATTTAAAATAAACCATTATTTGCGTTAAAATAAATAGGCAGTCGTGTATTTCATCAGACATATAATAAAGTCTAAATTGTTTATTTATTCATTTTGGATTTTATTTTATGCTGTTTATAGGCTTTTTCTTTTAGAAAACAGAGCAAAATACAAGAGACCAAAATGTTGCGTTTTTAAATAAATAATCAAAATAAAATATAAAAAAATAATAAAAGGTCGGGTACTTTTTTTCTCTCGATAATATTGGCTATAAAAGGTCTTGTAATAGTAAGTTTCCTTCCAGTGGCGTAGCGTGTCTTGGAGGGGCCCCGTATCACAATGACTTAGGGGGCCCCAAAAAAATGAAAACAAAAAAAAAGGTCCTCACTTTTCTCTTAGAGGGGCCCCAAAACAAAAAAAAGGTATTTACTTTCCAAATACGTTGTTTTTCTTAATTTAACATTGCTTTTTTATTCCTATCAAAAAAAAAAGGAACCCACTCTTTTAATTTACCCGAAAATTTTACAGTTTTCTACTAGTAATTTTTGCTTACACACATTTGGGGGTCCCTATAGCCCGGGGCCCCGTATCATTGATACAGCTAATACGGCGGTAGCTGTATGCTTTTAATTAAATTAAATTTATTATTAAATTTTATTAATCTATGTTATCGCCTAATTATAGAAATATTTTTTGACATTTTATTATAACGAAAGTTCTGTTAAAACAACGAAATTACCAGAAAACTACTAACTTAATTACTAGCTTATTGGTAATTTAAAGCACTTATGATTTCAGCTTGTATTTTGGGCCATTTGTTTAAATAAAATAAGATAGATAGATAAAAAAGAAATTTTAAACAAATTATACCGAACAAAATTCCTACGTTCTTATTGGTTCTATCTAGTTCTTGTACAAGACCATTGGGACACTTTTAATATGCAACCAGACTTTCTAAAGATCAGCACGTAGGCTATGCTAGATCTAAAGACAGAACGATGCATTATTTTTAGAAAAAAGTCGTATAATACTATTTTTAATTAATTTGTCAGAGCTGTACGCAGGGGGAGGCAATGAGGGTAGTTGCCCCTCGCCACAGGAGTGTTTTGAAGTGGGTTGTTCTATAGGACTGGCGGGTGTGTGAAGTCTTATTTTTTTCAATAGAGCAATATTCGTCTCTTTGTAGTACCAAATTTTCTTCTGATTGGTTTTGTAGGTGAAAACCTTTTTTTTGTCCTCTTGCCCATCCCCTTCCTAAAAACCTTTACGCGTATGTCCCTGCTAATTTATATTACCTTTTGGCATTCCAGGTGGAAAATGGGGCATTTGGAGAATATATGAATATAGGTAGTAATATACTTCAGAACTCACTGCCTGTGAATGTAGTCTAACCGACTCTTCCGAGCCTATAAAAACATCCTATCTGAAAAAAGCTAAAAACCAAACAGGTATTAGAGTATGCAAATAATAAATAAATTATAGGTACAGAGTTTTACATGGCCATGGTGACTGCTTTATTTGTATTAAAAATTAATTCAAATATACTTACTTTAGCTAAATCAAAAATATTCTCATCAGAAAGAGGTTTTCCTTTAAAGTAAAACTCATTAATTTTTAGTAAAACATCTTTTTGTAAACTTTTATCAATATTGTTGTGTAAATCCAAGGCATACGGCATTATTTTATTCCACACAGTTTCTAATTGTTGCATATTAGTTACCATTAAAAATACTGTAACAAAAGTTTAAATGAATCGGTTATTTTAGAAAGGTACGAACTAGCAATATTTACTTAATAAAATTGTTTAATTGTATATAATTGTCTAATTTAAAAAAAGTATTTTTGCTGCTATTTTTCCCTCATATAATTAGGATTGCCAAATGAGCCACGGAAAAACACCGGACATAAAAAAATAATTTATTTTTAAAATCGGTAAAAGAGCTATTTTATAAAGAAAAAAGTTACTTTAAACGTTCATACAGGAAATTACAGAATTTTCAAGTTCATATAACATGGGTCCGAAAATGCATGGTTTTCGAAATACAGTGCGTTAAACTTTTTGGAGAGAATCGTGATTTTCTTATTAATATCTTAAATATCCGTAATTAAATTTTTATTTTTTCTGCAGTGTTATTTGTAGCATTAAAAGGGTAATGTAGCTGTAAAAACAGACGATTTTGTTTGTCCAAATATTTTCCAATTTCAATTTAATATTGAACTGTTTTGTAGGATGTATTTTACATTTAAGAGCTAGTGAACCCTCTAAGTAACGTTAGACCTGTAAGGCTGGAAATTTGTATAGTGATAAGTCATAGCATGCTAAGTACAAAAATTATCACCTGGCAGGCATTAGCCGTGCAAATCATAACCCTGTATATTTTTGAATGTTTAAAAAAATATACAAACAGTTTGAAATTTGGACCCTCTCATCTATCCAAAAATACGTACTAGAAAAAGTACCACTTAATGAATCACCCCTTACTTAAATTTAAAGTACTTACATGCAATTACAAATATTCCTTCATCTTTTACATTCGAGTTTATCCAGGGTACGTCATAAACCTTTTTTGTCTTGAGAAGTGTGTATGGATGTTCACTTATAAACGGTTTTCCCGTATTCTTTTCAACAACAGGACCGAAAGGTGTGACGGGTATGGCATCCATATAAACAAAAAGACTTCGAATACCATGTATTAATTTGTCACTATCAGTATGTTTTAAACAATCCACCATTTCTTTCGTTGTGGTTATAGGGCAACTTAAATTCTTAGCTACCACTTGCGCATTGGTCAAAGGTGTTTCTGTTAATGCCCAGCAATTCAAAGCCGTTCCACTTTGAGATACGCCTCTGTGAAAAAGTCCTGTAAAAAATATTGTTAAATTAGATTTAAAAAACTGGTGATGATTGGGCTTTTGCCACCAAATGAAAATATGAATGATATACAAGCGTGTCTACTTAAGTTCGCACCATATGGAAAAGTGTTTTATTATTAATTTTACTAAAAAGTTCTGCATGTTTTAAAATTTTAAATTGCAATTATCGCATATTAATTTTTTGCAGTGATATACAAGGTATGTAAAAAATAGGAATTTTGCTTAAGACAAAAGTTATAATAAAGAAAATATGTTTGGGAATAAAAATAAAATTTACGTTTATGCAAACTTGTTGATTTTCAAGACAATCCTTTTTTTTTATTTTTATGCATTAAGGGTGAAAATTTAGGTTTGAACATTATAGCATTCTTATTTCGAAATGTTATGAGTAAAGAAAGCTTAAGAACTGTCAAAACAGCAAAAAGTCACAGAAACGTTTGGTATCGCAGATTTTTTTTTTTATAAATAAATCAATCCCAAACATCTTTTCCTGGTTTGTGCGCAAGCTAGTTGAGGGTAAACGCACCCGGCTCCAAACAAACTATCCGCATTATAGAAAATAATTTGTTGACGGCGTCCTGGTTTTCTGTTCGAAGTACGGTAGCTAATGAGCGTTACGGTCAGACCGTGGACGAAGGGTACGGGGTGCCGGTGTTTGTATTTTGCCACGGCTTTTAAGTGCGCATGTTCGTCCACCCACTGCGCGCGGTCGTTATCTATGAGTATAACACGTTCAATAATTACATTTTTTGTCAAATCCTAATTGATCTGTGCGGTTTTGTTTCATGTGCTTGTCAAAGATAAACCTGCTTGACAATTTTAATAGAAACTTAAATTTATAAACTGTTTGAAAAGCATATTTAAAGGTGTGCGCTTCGTGTTTGTCAAATATCTTCAGTTTTTTTATTGTTTTTATAAAGTAATAACTATTATGTTCAAGTTACACAAGTGGTACATTAATTTCAGTTTGGGAAAACTTAATTGGACGTCTGCGGTTGTTTTTTGTACACATTAATAATCCAGTGGTAGATAATCGTATGGATGAGGTATGTTTGAACTGCGTTTTATGAATTCCTACTCAACCGTGCTGAAATGCAGGAGGATTAAAAGAAAGTTTTTATTTCAGAGCACTATAAAACTGCTAATAACCCTGCAAAATTTTTATTTAGTCTTCCAGCCTCCCTGCTCTCCCCCCGGCCAGGTCAGTGAAATATTCGTTTACTGAATATTATAAAAAGTTCTGCATACTGACAAATGTAGCTAATTTTCAATTTCACGGGCATTCCACGTAAGATCCTGATTGGCAGCCAGAACAGATTGATAATCTATGGTAAAAATACATAAAGTTTATGTATTTTTACATTACACTCTAAAAAATTGTGTTGTGTAGGAATTTGGAGAAAGCAAGCAAACATGGGAGTTTTTAGGTAATTTTATTATTCAAAAAAAAATTAATTAATTTTTGATAATTCCTAAATTAATTAGTAAAAATGAGCCAACTTGCCTAAAAAAGCTTAATTTTTTAAAAAGTACCACATACAAAATAACTATATTTTTCTGTGAAAGTACGTACCACCATTTTGTAGAAGGTGAAGATATTGACTTTATATTCTAGGGTACTCGTTAGAATTCTTAAAATAATGTATTACTTGACCCCCTTCCCATTTAAAGAATTTTGGGGCGGGGGCCCTGGTGGCTAGGGGGTTAAAGGAGCGTAGTCAATTTTTTTGTAAAAAACGTTCCTCCTAAATAAATATTTTAACGTGTTTCAACGATTTTCTTAAATCTCTCTCTTTTCGCAAATAACTAAGTGGTAACTTTTAAATGAACACCCTGTATAAAGAAATGCTTAGTAAATCGGCTTCTCTTTATGACTGTTACAAGAAATGCGGAAAGACAGTGTTTACCTTATACATACCTTTTGACATAGGTGATAAATAATGATAATGTACGCTAGCTCCACCTGCTGATAATCCTGTTAGTGTTATTGAAGCAGGATTCCCACAAAATATTTAATATTTTCTTTAGTCCACTGTAAAGCCAAATTTTGATCTTTAAGGCCATTATTACCAGGAACCACAGCATCTTCAGTACTTAAAAACCCTAAAATGCATTTTATAACTAGTTATATGCTCTTATTTTATCCCTATGCAACGATAATCGGGATATTATTTTAAACTCAACAACGAAATTATTTATGTCCTAGAACCAATAATTGCTGACAAAATTTTTACCGATGTTCTGGTTTGTTTTTATTTAATCATTTTATAGCAATTAGTTTATACTTAATGAAAATATTTAAATTTAATAAATGTTTTTTTACTTTATGTTATAAGTACTGTTTTAATGCTATTATATCTAAATAATATGTAAAATTTTACTTTTAGTGTCAGAAATGATCAGCCCCGGATCTTGAATTTTTTTTCAAGAGGCGGCTAAAATTACCGCCCCCTTTATTTACCACTTTTACCTTAAATTAGGCCTTGTAACTCTTTTTGGTAAATATATGCTAAATTATTTTACAGAATTTACCATACGTCTAATTTTTAAATTTTTTGAGGTAAGGCAACACAACTTTTGGTAAAATAATAATATAATATACAAAATATAAAAATATACATATATACAGCCTGTCCACGAATGAGGTGTAAAGAGAACAAATGGACTAAAAATTTCATTTTACCAAAAAGTTCTTCCTCATAAAAATTTTTGTTTGTAAAAAAATATGATTCACAAAGAAAGTTAATTTTGTATACAGGGCTCGGTAAAAACTAAAAAAACATGACTTTTGTTCAAGAGAAAACTACCTTTATTTTTTTATGCAAAATGTCGTGCCCTGATCACCTTTGATTTACAGATAAAAATTGTGTTGTGTAGGAATTTGGAGAAAGCAAGCAAACATGGGAGTTTTTTAGGTAATTTTATTATTCAAAAAAATTAATTAATTTTTGATAATTCCTAAATTATTTTCATAAAACTTCTTGATACCGCTGTTACAATAATAAAGTCTTATAAAATGCTATTCCAAATAAGTTTTCCAAGTGATATTTTGCTTAAAATGAAAATAAAAGTAGTTACCTCTTGGAGAAAAATAATGTTTTTTAAGTTTTTGCGTATCTACACTGTATAAAAATTATCATTTTCTCTTTGTAAATCGTATTTTCTTTTTCAAGCAAATATTAGTTTCAAAATTATTTTTCTTCAAAATATTTATTGTTATCCATTTGTCCTCTTGTAAACTCCAACCGTCGGACAGTTTGTATATTGATCCAACATTTTTATTTTAATTAACTGTAAAGTAATCGTATAATATTGTTGGTTACAAGAAATTTTTTCCACACAAATAAGTTTATAGTTTTAGCGGTTAATAAAAAATTATTATTTTTTCGAAAACAAGTTTCTTATTTTGTAAAATTCCACATTCACTTTTTTATGTAACTACAAGTACTTTTCACTTTTTTATATTTAAAATTTAAATGAAATATTCAAAAATTGTCTTTTCTCGCTTTTTACTCTCAAAGATGAGTCGTAGAAACTTAATTATTTAATTATCTTTTAAATAGTTTTTTAGTGATGTTCTTTTGATCAACTTATTTTTTACGGAGCCGAGTTTTTTACCATTTTTTATTTTATAATGTATAAAAACCCAGATTTCCTTTTTGTCAACTACCCTTTTTTTCTCGCCGACTGGACTAGTGCAGACTAAATGATGCAAAGGGTGTCTCATATTCGAAGGTGGCCATTGGGATTTTGGAAATCGTTAAAGATACAAAGTCAGTTAAATTGGGGCGAAATTGTAAAATAATGTACTTCTTTAAAATTTAAGAACTTTAATGGCTTTTTATCACTTTGAAATTGTTTTTAATTTTAATAAAAGACCGTATCAAAACAACATACTGGGGCAAGTATACTCACTGAAATAAAAAGTGACTATTGAACAAAACAATTTAATCTTAAACACCAATGTCAGTTGTTGCTTTTCTAAATTTAAAACACTGTAAATAAGTTTTTCTCCAAATTTGGAAATACGTGATATGCTAAGTGTCTATTACGCCCTCAATCCGAATTCAGAATCGGAATTCTAAACCGTGTCTCTTCTTATGCCGCCGCCAGACATTGGGTCTAACTACGACAAACTTTCGCAAACACCATTCTGTGGACGGGTAGTTCGTCTGCATTCGCCTTGATTGGCACAAATTTTCTCATATCCGCTTGCTTACAAATAGTTTGCTAAATGTTTTGACAAATATTTCGGCCACAATTTCGCCCAATGTGTAGCGGCAACATTACAGTTTTCAATTTTCTAACCTTCGACACTCTGTACTCGTCCAATCCTGAATTTGCCGTCCCTTGAATAGGTGCGGTGCATCCTTGTCCCTTAAATAGGGTGCTGGGACTAAATATTATAAGAATCTCCTTGTCTTTTATTATACAGTCATGGACTGACATATTAAAAGTAGACCTTTTTAAATTAACACCCTGTAAATATGTTTTCTTTTATAATAAATTAAATATTTTATAATTTATTAACCTTACCTAGGATACCCAATCTGTAATTGAAAGTAACAACGACAATGTCTTGATCCATTAAAAATTGCGGACCAGCCATATATTTTGGTGCACCCAACATAAACCCTCCTCCGTGGATGTGCACTACTACATCTAATAATTCATTGGCATCTATTTTTTCACGTGGGACATACACATACATGTATAGACAATCTTCAGTACCTTTAAAAATTTCACCGGTCAACAAAATACACTTTTTTTGGGGTTTCTGTTTTCATGCATAAATTCACATTCTAGACATTAAAAAACACTTAAATTTTTATTTTTATTTCTTAAAGTTTGCTTTTGTCCGATTTTCGTTAATAAGTATATTAATTATAATAAAGCTCATTTACACATAAATAAATTACAATTTAAAAGAAAAAAATGGTACGCCATTGCTTTTTCCAAAATTGAAAACAATTTTTTAAATTATCATTTATTTTGCAACAACAACAACAACATTTTGATTTTTTTACTGCGGTGCTACGTTTTCGCGTAAAAAAAATCTAAAAATGGGGCGCCAGCACACAAGTTCAAAATAATTCCGTCATACCACAAATGCCTGAAAAAGGTTTTTATTAAAATAGTATTTAATGCATTTAATTTTTGCTTTTTTACATAATATTATCACAACAAAATTAATAAATAAAAAAATAAAATTATTGAATTAAAAAAAACTATTACTAAAATAAAAGAATAAAATTTTTAAAATTTTATTGACATTTTGAACAATTGTTGTAATCATATTACATATGTACAATAGGCAAAAATTAGATGCATTAAATCATATTTAGGCAATTTATCTTTCTAAATTTTAACGCGTCTTAGGGCTGTAGCGCCGTAGTGACACTTTTCCGGACATGGGTTCCTATACTCAAATATTTTCTACTGTTGCACTGAATTACCCCTAGAAGTTTGATCCCACAGTTCTAAAACACCCTGTATATAATTAAAAAATTGCTGTACGTATCTCCCATTTTAACAAAATGTACTACACATTTGTACCACTTCTCCTAGCATTGGCAAAAATTGCTCATAAATGCTTGAAAGTTGCACGACGTGTATGTATATTATAATAAAGCAATTACCACGAGGTCCAAGTAAAAGGGCAAGGGCATAAAATGTAAACATTCATAATGTTTATCAGCTACTAGGGTATCGTTCCAATCATTGGCGGGTTGTGGTTCCTGGAAAATAAATACTGTAAATAATTTTAAAGCAATAAATAAACTTTGGGTACATGAACATGGCTGCTTTTAAACTGTTGACCTGAGTGGTATTCTTTTGAGACATGATCTAGGGGCGGTCATAAGGGGGGTATGGGGGCCATGGCCCTCCCCTTTCATGCCACATCCTTTATAACCGATTAATTTTTTTACTTAAACAAACTTAATTGTAAATAGGGGCATTTAATGATCCCCCCTCGGAAGGTTGAAATGACCGCCTCTGACATTATCAGTGTCACTTCTCGCAGTTCCTTCACTTGCAACTGATCGTGATCATTTGATCACGTGATAGATGCCATTTAAAACATTAATAAACATTTAGAATAAGCCAATTAGTTTCAAAAGAATATTATCAGTTTTACTTCCATTGGTTTATTCAAGAATCATGATCAGTTGATCACGTGAAAGATTTAATTTGAAACATTGGGCCATATAAATAAAAAAAATCAAATGCTTATACCTATGAAATTTGAAGTAAATGCTTTTGCTTATAAGTATAAGTAAATAAATGCTTATGATATAGAAAAATATAACAAAATCATTTGCTCATACTTAGAAGCAAAAGCATTTAGGTACTTTAAATTTTATAGGTATAAGCATTTGCTTCTTTTATTCATATGGCCCATCAATAAACATTCAGTATAAAGTAAGCCACATAAGTTTCAAAAGAATGATATCAGTTTTACTTCCATTAGTTTGTTCACTGATCATGTCTCGAAAAAATGCCAGTTTGATTCTGACAAAGAAGTTATAATTATATTATTTTAGGCAGGGTAAAGTTCTTTAACGGCATCTTTTAGCAGCATTAAGCCTTCAAGTACGGTAAAATATTGCTGAACTGCGGAGTACGGAATCATGTGACTGCCGGCAAATCAATGCTATTTTGTTATTACGGTCACATGATTCCGCATCATCGTATCACCGCCCTAATATAATATATTTGAGAATAAGGCATTAGAGAAATTATAAAATACAAGAAATCACTGTGCCTAAAATTATAGCCATATTTGATTTGAACGTAGAGTGGAAGATGCTCATAACAGTGCCGGATCATTGTTGCGGCCTTGTGGTCAGTGTTAAATTCAGACAATTTTTGTCCAGTGGCAGTTTAATATTCCGGGGTATCCTAAAGTAACCAGTTACCAAAAATAAATCTATACCCGTGGAAAATTGAAGAGCAAAACAAGTGTTTAGGTAAAAACAAACCGGAAGAAATTTTGTGTTTTAGTTTTACTTGTTACGACTCACGCATGTAATGTATTACCTGGTATAAACATTTTATTAATATTACGTTAATAAAACTTATGACATGATCTTTGGTCGTATATTAAGATCATAAATAAAAGAAAGTAAAGTGTGGAACAAATTATTTTTACTTTTCCTAATATAAGTTTTATCTTTTTATTTTACTGTGTAACCTTTTATGAGTTGTGCTACTTGATCTTACTACGCCATTGAGTTAACTAATTATAATTATATAGGTAATATAACAATTAAATAGATCTTTTTAAATTTCAATACTATACACTTTGCACTTTCCTATGCTGCTAAATATACTTTTTAAATACCCATACAAGCAAAAAAATAAAATACTTATTTGTTATTAAAAAACTTTCCTAGTCCCATAGTTACAGTTAATTATATTATAAGTTTTAAAAATAATCCTTTGTTTTTATTTACTGATCAATTGAACACTACATAAAACATTTTAAATGATTTACGCAACTAACCATGGATGATAACTTGGAAAAATTTAGCTTGAATAAATTGCCAAAATACTCTTTGTCCCGTTACACATGACTTAGAACGCGCTCTACGTCCTAGTCTGACAATATGGTCCCTGGGCCAGTAATGCGTAATAAAATCGACTTTATGATACGAACACTTTTAAAACCTTTTTAAGGAGGTTCCTTTTAACGAGTCTACGACGAACATTCTTACCTCCATAATGGAAGCGTTAACCCAGCCTGTCAATGTCAAATGTTTCGGGTGTCTGACTGGTCAAACGCGTCTTTTTTGGACAAGTTTACTACAATGTTTCACAAGCAATTTTTAAACATTGTGCCAAAAATCGTAAGGGTTACAGTCACGAAACCCGCCTAGTCCCATATCCAAAACTTGGTTTGAGTCTTATGGTTTCATGACTGTAACCCTTAACATTTTGAAAAAAAAAAATAAAAACTGCATGTGAAACATTGTGGTAAACGTGTCCGACAAAAAAGTGACGCGTTTATAATAAGAACATATTAACAGCGCAAATTCAGTACCCTTTGAAAATAAACCTAAAAAACATAAAAAAGGCTTCCTGTAATCGGACTATTTTATAGAAATGCGCCGCGTCGATATGATAGCCAGCTTCATCAAGCGGCATATCATAAAGAAAGTTAGTAAAGGCGGCCGCAAGAGGCAATGTTATCTTTTTCTTATCAAAGAGCACCGAATTTCATTTTAAAAATGTTCCTTCTATACCAAGTCCGACACCCGAGATATTGACACATTGACAGGCTGTAACCCAGCCTAAAAAATATTTTTATTTTTAAAAATGCAGTGGCGTACCATTTTTTCTTAAAAAATATTTACCTTTAACTCGTCATGACGACACTGGTAAAAAAAAATTCTTGTACGCCAAAAAATGTCTCATGGCATAAAAAGGCGTCCCCTAATTTTTAAAAATATCTAAATTGGTATAAAAGTTATTAAAAAAAAACACATTTTTGTTTTAATTTTAACACCCTGTAGTTCAAAAACTAAGACGTTTATCAGCCCTTAAAGTTTATCGCATAATTAGTTAAACACCCTGTATATTTATTTGGCGTTTGATAAATTAAAAAAAATCTTAATGATAAATTTGGATTCGAAAGTTGAAGTTGAGATTTTTCCAGTATCATATAAAAAATTATTATTACTTTTAACCATTTTTTTTAAATTTAAACATTTTGTTTTTAAAATATAAATAGAGGACAGAGTTAAAATTCTCTGACCTAAACAATGGTTTAAACGAATCTTGTCTTTGCTTTGCAAACGTATCTCACTGCTCTTTTTTTGTAATACCATAAAGTAACATACCTACGGATAAGAGAAACCATGGCATGCTACAATTTTCGTACCGCTTTTTGCGGCAGGCTTGTCATTTTTCCAGTTTACACTTTAAATGCGTCGGTCGAAGCCTCGCCTCGTGTAACATCAGCGGTGGGGAGACGCGAAGGCTTACTGGAAATGACTAACTGGCGGTATTTCAACGAGAAACGAATAAAATTATATTGGGATTTTCGCATGACCTGTCCTTAAATCGGCTATTCCATGATAACTCTTATAATTTCTTTACTCTATGGTAATACACACGAAAAAACAATTTGGTGAATATTCATGCAATTGTAACCTACATAGTTACAATCTGTAGCACTATAGGCCTCAGGTACACGTTGTAGTAAAACTCGCTCCTTTTTGTGGCAAATAACCCAGATAACATCAATGTTCTCGATACGTTCTATGTATATTCCGTTGACGTGCGTTAAAGCATGTTCTTTTAAGGATATGTAAGGTACACGCGGAGAATGTACCTGAAAGGACGTTCGCGGAAGCATGTGTCATGAATATCCGTTAAAGAATATTCAGAAATAGTACATGCTTAACATATACTTTGTTGTGATATTCTTGGAATAATCGTAAAAGCATGTGATTATAACATACTTTAATGTAACATCGTTGGCATATTAAAAAAGAATCAATAACCTTACTTTTTATATAACCTAATTACGTCGTGTCGTCGTGTGTGTACATCTCGCGTGTTTTTCAACCAAACTTTATTTTTCGGTGCTTTTAACTTGTTTTTAAGTGTTTTTTCCATTTCGAGGTTGGCTGAAGATAAAAAAGTCTGCAAGTGATCGAGTGGATAAGCTTATTTGATTCTTGGGATATATGGTTTTATTTTACGGTACCTATGTTTTCAAGGTTAAAGGAAGGTCATAGTATAGTCTCTATTTAAAAAGGCAACAATACAAAGAAAGAGTTGCTGGATTTATGAGAAAAGCAAAAATTCTGCGTTTATGGGCTGTTGAAGAAAATACCTATAACACATACACTCGGCATTGAAAAACTATTTAAAATTTGGGACCCTAGTAGTTTAGGTAAATCTAATGTACTGTTTTTTTTTTGGTGAAAAAAGGTACCTATTTCTAGACACAGATAAGGACGAACTTTATATATGCCTTTTTATTATTTGTTTTTTAACAGCCGGGGAGTGAAATGGGGCGCTGGGCGGAGTAAAACTAGGTAAAAAGAGTCGGAATACTTAAAAATTAATGTAAAATAGAAATGTAAATGTTTTTTTTAGGGTATTTTACATTTTTTAATGTAAAAAACCAAAATAGTACATTTATAACCTAAAAATGTTAGATGAAATTTGTATGGGAGTGACTCCTGCATGGTCCATTTTTTTCAATTCATTCGATTTATAAACTGTGTACCTCTTAAGCAGGCTGTCCATGAGAGCGGTTTTCCGCTCGCCGATGATAATTCAGCGTTGTGATGGGCGGAAAAAGCATTTTAAATTTGCACTAACCAATCACAACGCTGAATTATCATCCGCGAGCGGAAAACCTCTGTCTTAGGTTAAATTAAGACATAAAAAAAGATTTAACTAACCAGAACTAACATGTACTCTGTCTTCGGTAGAAAATATTCAAGTGATATCAATAAATCGTTGGTAATATTAAGTATCAAAACACCGAAAACCGAAGACAGGGTATAAATGGGGTGGTCATGGTTAGTTTTGATTAGGTAAATCATGTTTTCATTAATTTTCAAGTATACCTGCCTTTTTACCTAGTTTGACCCCGCCCAGCACCCCATTTCACTCCCCGGTCCCGAAAGAATGTTTTATTGAAAAATTAGTATATACAAGAAGGCAAAATACAAGGTTTTTCCTCACCGAAAATTGATAGATTTCACCCTTATCTGTCTAGAAATACCCTTTTTCCCAAAACCCACTACTTTAGATTTGCCTAAAATAATAGAAACCCGAAAATTCTAAACGAACTTATTATTATTTTGATCTCTATTAATAGAGTTTTCTTTAAGTTTAGTTATGTAACAAGTCATACTTTAATCTAATAAAGAAGTTTTTTTAGAATTGAAAGCACATTTCTCCTTATCTCATGAGTTCCCCTTTATGAAGCAATACACACGGGTTAGATGTCAAATAAAAGATGCATCTTGTACACTATCTATTTCCAAGTATAAAAATATGCCAAGTATTTTCTAGGGATATGCTTATAATGTACTACAGCACATACTCTGGACATGCCGATCAATAGGTAAACGTTTATACTTAGTATGTGTAGTAGATGTGCTACAGTATGTGCTTAGCATTAATATAGAATATTTTAGTGGTGTTGTGTAACATATACTTAGTATGTTCTGAGCAGGTTCTCAATGATAATACCGCATATGCTGAGCATCTAATTTTCTAAAAAGATTATTCTATGCTTATGCCAAGAATGTGAAATTGTTATAATTGTTATCTGGGAATGTACAGTAGTATTTAATACTTTTGTAGCAGAACTTCATGTTACTGTACATAGTATTAAAATACAATTGTAAGACGTAATACTTTCAAATGTGGCAAAATGGGCTATGCCTTCTGCTAATCAATGCTACAATTTTGCTATCTTGTATATGTCTAATCTAAGATTCACGCGAGCGGCAAGACATGCGAGAGCGACCGCGCTCGGATGTGTTTGCCTTGATTGTAACTGATTGTAATATCCATTTCAGATTCCAGCTAAATGACTATCAGGCAATCGAAAAATCGTTAAATTTTACGGTTTACATTTCACAATATTCAGCATTTTGAGAAAGGCACGGCGCCAACCTGTTTTTGAATTTATAAAACAACTGATAGCTGATATCTGCAATAATGTGAACGTCGGCTTAATCGGTAGTTACTGTTGCTACAAAGTATTATCAATAAGATCTCTCGATTATTGCTACAATCATTGTGGAAATAGAAACAAAATTATTTACCATTAAAAGGTTATTGAGATTTACCACATTTTTAATTCTTATTTGGTCAAGTCAACATTTATATTTGGTTACTGTTAAACATAACGCCTTTGATTTTTCTCCGTGTAAAAATACTGAATTTAATAAATATTGATAGTTTTCCCAAAAACAAAACTAAACGTTAAATTTTTAAAAAATTAGATGTTTTACATTTCTTTTAATAGGGCTGGTAGGTAATTGTTATTACTGCTAGGTACTATTTATTTTAAAAACAACTGCTGAACTTTGCTATAATTAATTTTCCTTGTAAAAGCGCTAATTATTGTTGTACATATGTATACTGGTTCTGACAATTCCATTACTATTTTTAAAATACGTTTGTTTATATATGTACTTAAGTAAGTAGCATTATACGCAAAAGATAATATTGATTTATCCTAAGCACAAAATACAACGCTCCTAAGTGTGGCTTCATTTTTAATAATGCTTTTGTCTTTAAGACTGCTGGATAAATTTGTGTATATTATCTGATCAATACCCTCCCCTGTAGAATAATAAAAAAAGACTTTAGACACTTTACACAAAGTGGAATAGCAAATAGCATTATCAAAAAGTTTACCTACAAAACAATAAAAACCTATCTGGTTATTGCATTTTTTGGAATAATAATAATTTACAAAAAAAAAACTCCAGTTGCAGTTGACTTAAGCAGCGGTTTGAAAAAATACAGTTTTATCTGTGGTCCCTTTTATAATTAAGAAAAGTGCCTTGCCATTTAATTTTTAAATTAAATACAAAAAAACAGAAAAAAAAAAATTATGAAAGCCAGTGGTGTACACTTTTTCTTCAGCAATATTTTAAGGTGCCGCATGAGACGCTACTGTACCTAATAAATTCAATTAAGTTAGGAAACAATTTTTTCCACTTTTCCAAAATTATAAAACATGGTTAAAGAAAACAGATAAAACTTGAAATTAAATTAACCCCCTTAATGCTACAAATCGCCCTGTGAAATTGCAATAAATTTGGATGAGGGGTATTTATGATATTGGTAAAAAAACATTTATTTCAAAAGTTTAACAACGTATCCTAATATCTATACAATGTGTCCCAGGATAGGTGATACAAGACGACAAATGGACCAAAAAATTTTGGACTTTTAAAAGAACTGGTCGCGTGGTCCAAAACTGATAAATACAAAATTTTGCATCGATTGGTAATATACACGGGCGAGTTATAACTAAAAATATGAAAAAATGACCAAGAGTAAAGTACCTTTATTTGTAAAAATAGGACAAAATTGTATAAGTAAATGTTGTAGAGAATTAAATTTTATGTCGAAATTTAAAGTTAAAAAGATAAAGTCAAAAAATATTTTTGTCATTTTTTACATCATGCATTAACAGTTTTTAAAATATTTGGCTTAAGGCATCGAATTTAAAATCAAATATTCAAAATTATTAAATTTTGCTCATTTTGATCATTATTTAAGTTGTATTGTGAAATGGATAAAAATTAACAATTATTATTTTTTTACTTTTATGTTTTAACTTCAAATTTTAACATAAAATTAAATTTTCTACAATATTCACTTATACAATTTTTGTCCTATCTTTAGCAAATAAAAGTAGTTAGTTCCCTTTTTTTTTTTTTTTTTTATCTTTGGACAAACCACGAAGGCTAAAAGCCTAAATACTAACGTACCGTGGGTGTCTTAAGCGGAGGTAAGAGGGAGTTTGTTGACACGGGACTTAAATACTTGAAGATTTGGGGGGAAGGAAAGACCTCCGCGGGCAGCAGGTTCCACAATCTAGAAACTCTAGGGATAAAAGAACGAACAAAGTGAGAAGTTCGGGGCCTGTCCAGTTGTACCGTATAGGGATGCATACGCGCGGAACCACGAGTTTCTCTGTTGGGAACCGCGAGTGGAGGAACTATACTGGTCAATTCCTCAGAGCAGAAGCCATGGAAGTACCTATAAAAAAGCGATAAATCGCCCACAGCCCGACGATGGGCAAGAGAGGGAAGCCTTTCTGTAAGTGAAGGATCATTAATGAGACGAACAGCTCTTCTTTGAATAGAATCAAGAATGCTCAGGGTTGTTGGGGACGCCATGCCCCAGACATGAGAACAATATTCCAAGGGAGGTCGGATTTGGGAAACATATAAAGTGTATAAATTAGAAGCGGAAAAATACTTTTAGCTCGAAAGAGAAATCCAAGCTTTTTTGAAGCTGCCGTGGCTATAGATACAATGTGTTTATGCCAGTTAAGGTTACTTTCAAATGTGACGCCCACGAGATTGAAGGTGTCTTTGCTCTGTAGAACTTGGCCGCTCATAAGTAGAGGATGAGTATTTGATGACTCTTTTCGCGACAAGGAACATGACTGTGTTTTGGATGCATTAAATTGGACGAGATTTTTGGCGCCCCAATCCAATATTAAATTAAGATCCTGAGAAAGAGATATCTGCATCGCTCTGCGTTTATTTTCCAAGTCAGGTTTAGTGATGGGTTTAGGAACCTGAAAACTGGAGTGAAGGGTACTATCGTCGGCGAAACTATGAATGGAATTAGTTGTGGACGAGAGAAGGTCGTTGATGTGAAGAAGAAACAATGTTGGTGCCAGAACTGAGCCCTGAGGGACTCCAGCATTTATTTGGTGAAAGCTTGAAGAATGGCCGTCCACAATAACTGATATACGTCGATCAGATAGATAACTAGAGAGCCAAGTACAGAGTTTAGTTGAAAGACCATAGGAGGGAAGTTTATTAAGAAGTGCGGCATGCCAGACCTGGTCAAAAGCTTTGGATATATCAAGAGCAACGATCTGGGACTCACCTAGAAACTCAAGAGACTTATTCCAACAGTGTGATACGAAGGAAAGAAGATCTGCTGTAGATCTTTTGTGGCGAAATCCATACTGCCTGTCGTGCAAAATTTTGTGTTTTTCCAAGTACTTAAGAATTTGTGAATTAATTAATTTTTCCATTACTTTACAAAGAACTGAGAGAATTGAAATTGGTCTATAGTTAGATGGAAGCGATTTAGATCCTTTCTTGGGAATAGGTTGAACACGTGCAGCCTTCCAGCTCTCCGGAAAGATACCTGTGTCGTAAGAAATTCGAAAGAGCCGAGTTAAGATTGGTGCAAGTTCTGGAGCACATTTTTTTAAAACGATTGCTGGTATGCCGTCCAGCCCAGACGATTTCTTGGTGTTAAGGGAGGAAAGGATACGCTTAATGTGTTTTACTTTAAAAATAATATCGGGCATTTTATGAGGAACTGGGGTAACCGTTGGAATTGGATGATTTACGGGAGGGTCAAGGGTTGAATTGGCAGCAAATTGTTTGGCAAATAGTTCTGCCTTCCCTTTAGCAGTAGAAATAATTTCATCTTCCAAAGTTAGTGGTGGAAAAGAACTGGCACAAAAATTCCTACTTATGTTTTTCGCAAAGGACCAGAAAGATTTGCTGCCATTTGAGCAAGAAAGAACTTTGTTTTTGATACGATTGTCGAAGGAGTCTTTGGCTTCAGAAATTGTTTGATTGTAGTAGTTTCTTGCTTCAATGCTGGCCTGTCGGTTTTCTGGACTAGGATCCTGTAGAAACTTCTTGTGAGCCTGAACTTTTAAAATTCTGGCTTTTTCACAAGATTTGGAAAACCAGGGTTTGTTATTGGATTTTTGGGGTTTTTGATGGTGTGTGGAATATAGGTTTCAATGCCCAATTGAATTGATTCAGTAAGTTGATTGCAAATTTGGGAAGGATCACGAGAAGAAAAGCAGATGGAATTCCAGGGGTAAGTGGCGAAGAAGTCCCTTAGGCCATCCCAGTCGGCTGAGTTGTAGTGCCATACGGTGCGTGGTGGCATGTATTCATTTACCTCGGGATGTGCAGGGTAAGATATAGTAACTAAGCCATGATCTGAGCGACCTAGGGGTGCTGTGACAGATGTTTCATAGAGTTCGGGGTTTGTAGTAAGAAAGAGATCTAGGGGATTTGAACTATGATTTGGGACTCTAGGAAAGTAGGTGGGTTTCATAATAAGGTTGGTAAGAGAGTTACTGACTGCGAAGATTTCGGCTGCTCTGCCTTGGGGGTCAGTTTTTGAAGAGCCCAGCCAATCCTTATTATGGACATTGAAGTCGCCAAGCATGATTACTTCAGCCGATGGAAACTGAGAAATTATGCTATCGATCTTTGTTGAAAGAAAGTCAAAGAATTCGACATAGGAATTATTAGATGGGGACCGGTACAAACAGCAGATAAATTTAGTTGAAGACCTAAGGGAAAGTTTGAGCCAAAGGATATCAGGCCTACCCGATTCAAGATTAGAAACTCGAGCACAAGCCAGATCGTTGCGGACGTAAGCACATACGCCACCATGTGGGCGGAAAGACGAAATAAGTTCGTAGCCTGGGAAGAGAAGGTGGCTGGTTGAAGATTTAGAACTTATTTGTGTTTCCGTTAGAAACAGTATGTGGGGCTTAGATGACTGAAGGTGATGGTGAACGGAGTTTATATTGGTGTTAAGCCCACATATGTTTGCAAAAGAAATTAAACTTCTCGATGAAGGCCTCCCGGATGCACCCCTCGCCCGGAGATCCGAATGGAGGGGTATTTTACCTCCGGAATATTTTACTTCCGGGTGTGCCGCCATCATTTGTACATAGTTTGGGGGTTAAAAGGAAAAAAGAAAAGAAAAAGAAGGAAGAAGGAAAACTGACTCACAAACCCAGAACCCAGAAACGTCCGTTAAGACTTCACGGGTTCTTTAAAGAGTGAGTGGGGTGGTACCTCCTCAGGCGAGGAAAGCTCCTCTACCACCTACCACCTACCCTGGGTATTTTTCATATTTATAGTTATAACTCGCCCTGTATAACACCAATTGAAGTAAAATTTTGTATCTATTAGTTTTACACCATGCGACTAGTTTTGCAAAAATTTCGTTTAAAAATTCCAAAATTTTGTAACACCTATCCTGGGACACACTGTATATTTCTGGACCAAGGTTTGTATATTATTTTTTTTTTCATAAAATTTGCCTCTAAATAAAGACTTAAGTTTTTACAAATTCTGTATATTTTTAAATTTTGACTATACCTTTTAATTATCCTGTATAATAATATTACAGGATTGCTTTCTGTATCAGCCGAACATTGTATATCTCTTTTGCACGATTTTAATTAAATATTGGATTGGGGCGCCAAAAATCTCGTCCATTTTAATGCATCCAAAACACAATTATGTTCCTTGTCGCAAAAAGAGTCATCAAATACTCACCGTCTACTTATGAGCGGCCAAGTTTTACAGAGCAAAGACACCTTCAATCTTGTGGGCGTTACATTTGAAAGTAACCTTAACTGGCATAAAGACATTGTATCCATAGCCACGGCAGCTTCTAAAAAGCTTGGATTTCTCTTTCGAGCCAAAAAGTATTTTTCCCCTTCTATTTTATACACTTTATATGTGTCCCAAATCCGATCTCCCTTGGAATATTGTTGTCATATCTGGGGCATGGCGTCCCCCACAACCCTTAGCACTCTTGATTACATTCAAAGAAGAGCCATTCGTCTTATCAATGATCCTTCACTTACAGAAAGGCTTTCTTCTCTTGCTCATCGTTGGGCTGTGGGGGATTTATTGCTTTTTTATAGGTACTTTCATGGCTTCTGCTCTAAAGAGTTGTCCAGTATAATTCCTCCACTCACGGTTCCCAACAGAGAAACTCGTCGTGCCACGCGTATGCATCTTTATACGGTCCAACTGGACAGGCCCCGAACTTTCCACTTGGTTCGTTCTTTTATCCCTGGAGTTTTTAGAATGTGGAACCTGCTGCCCGCGGAGGATTTTCCTTCCCCCAAATCTTCAAGTATTTAAGTTCCGTGTCAACAAACTCCCTCTTACCTCGACACCCACGGTACGTTAGTATTTAGGCTTTTAGCCTTCGTGGATGGTCCAAGATTAAAAAAAAATAGCTAGCTTAGGCTACGTAAAATGGTGAAAGGATTATGCTTACAATCCAAGAATTATAGAGGATTTGAAAACCAACATTAGAAATGTTATTTGTGTGATACCGGCAAACGTGTGAAAAAGTCATGCTAAATTGGGCTGATCGAATTCGCTATTGTCAACAAAGTCTCGGAGGACATTTGGCCAATATTATTTATAAATCATAATTGTAATTATTGGTCTTTCGAATAAAATGAGAAAATTTTGGCCCTATAGCAATGTTTTTGTTTAATTTAATTTCAAAATTCCAAAATATTAATTGGTTTACCAAGTGCCGTATTAACCATTAGGCTGACTAGGCTACAGCCTAGGGCGCCATGAGAAAATAGGCGTCCGACAGGGGAGTAATAGGCGCTAGACAGGGATTTTTAAAAAGTTTAGGTCGTGTGGGAATTTTTGGTCACTAATTTCTCTGTGAATAAGGTGCTTTGGAATGAAATAGGCGCGAAAAGGAGGGAATGACTTTTTTGTGGTCAATTTTCTTTCGGGTGGTAAAGTAAGGCGTCTGGCACTCAAAATAGGCGCTACGGAGAAAAGGACCTTTTTTAACCCTTTATAATAAATGGAAACATGGTCAATTTAGTTTGTGTTTAATGAGTAGTGATTTTTTGAACCATGCCATAAATTTTGGTCCTGGTGATTTTGCATTTCTCTCTTTCCTCAAAATTAACTCTAACTGTATGTAGAAAAATACATACCTCCGTTTACGTAAGTTGGCGTCATATGGAAAAGTTTTTTATTATTAATTTTACGAAAAAAACTTAATTCTTTATAAAAAGTTATTAATTGGGTAAAACTTAAAAAGTAACCATCATATACAGTGCTTGTCTAAAGTCAGAACCACCCCTCCCAACTTTTGAATTATTTGGTATTTTTTATAAAATTTTAAGAGATTTAGTAAAACAATATTAACCAAATTTTGGACAAGAAATGACAGATATAAATGTCAAACTGACAACTGGGTGCCATTTTAAAAAGAAAAATTAAATGAAAAGAGGGTCTTCTGGCCATTATTTTAAAGCTCCTAAGAAGTAGTTTATAACCCCAAAATAGAAATTGTCCCAACACTCTGATTTGGATGGCCATATCTTTAAAACTAATAAAAGTAAATGTACCTTATGTGATATTTTCTTAAATGTCTTTTAGATATCTTTTTAATTATGATATAATATACAGGGTGTGTCATTAAAAATATAATTTTTGTTCTACCCTGTATAGTTTTATCAATATTACCATTAAATAAATCCTTAAACGAGCTTTAAGAAAATACTACATTAAGTGTATCTAACTTTATTAGATTTGGAAATACGGCCATCTAGATAAAGTATTTAGGTAATTTTCAGAGTACCGCCATTTTGTAGTAAGTGAGGGTATTGACTTTATATTATATTTTTTATATATAAAGTACTCAACAAAAGCTTTAGAATGATGTGCCACAAGACCCCCTGTCCATTTAATTTTTCTTTTTAAAATGGCGCCTAGTTATCAGTTTGAAATTTATATCTGTCATTTCCTGTCTTAAATTTGGTTTATGTTGTTTCACTAAAGTCCCTAAACTTTCATAAAATAAACTTTCGAATTTCATGTTATCAAAACAAAAGAATGTAGGTGTTAAGTTTTAAATTTACACCTCCTTAATTTTTCTATATTTATATCAGTTTGTTGGGTTAATTCTGTAGTTTTTGAATAAGTTATTAGATTTTTATTATCTTCTAAGATGTACAGGGTACGACAAAACGTATGATTTTTTAAAATAGAACACCCTAAATATTATTTCACAATTAAAAAGATCCTTTAAAAAACCTTTAAAAAATACCACATTTCCTTTATCTATTTTAATTAGTTTATGAAATATGGCCATGCAAATCTAAAAAATAATGTTTAATTCCTATTAGTAATTAATGAACTTACATTCCCCCTAACTTTTTATTTTTTAACGCATAAAAGAAGTAAAAACACCATTTTTTAGGATGATTCTGTAGTAGCTGTATTCTTTAACGGAATTATTTTTTCTCTTAAGATATACAGGGTACGACAAAAAATATGTCTTTTTTAATGGAATACTGGGGGTGTATATTAAATACTATTTAAAAGATAATTTAAAGAGCTTTACAAAAATACCATATTTTAAGGGTGTATCTTTAATGGTTTTGGAAATATGGCCATAAATAAAATTATTGGGCAATTATTGCCATAATAATATTCTACCTATATTACACTTATTCTTTAGATTTAGATGACCATATTTCCTAAACTACTGAAGATAGATATATCAAATGTGGTATTTTTTAAAGCTCTTTAAAATATATTTTTATTAGTGGTATAATATACAGGGTATTCCATTTTAAAAAATCATGCTTTTTGTCCTAGCCTGTATATTTTAAGAGATATTAAAAATCTCGTTATTGGTTTGGAAACTACAGAATAACCAGTGGCGTAGCGTGGTGCAAAGGGCGGAGGGGGCGAACTATTATTGGGGCGGCCTAAATTTTCATAGAGCAGTATACTAATAAATATTTTTGCTGGCAGCAAGACAAGTACATTAAAATGAGCTATGTACAAATAAAAATGTGAATTATTTAAAACTCCTTTGATATCAATATTATCATACAACGCTATAAATGAAAACTACATAATTTGATTATTCTTTTTAAATTTTTTAAAAACATTATTTTTTAATTTTTAAAATATAAATAAACAATTTTTAAAATATGTTTTTGTAAAAAAATATAAAATCCAACCTAACTACAACAAAACGCACTTTAAAAATTTATAAATTCAAAAAAAAAAACAATTTTTAAAATATTTTTCTGCAAAAGCAAATACAAAATCAAACTTAATTAAAACAAAACACACTTTAAAAACTTACAAATATAAAAAAACGATTTTTTAAATATATTTTTGCAAAATCAAATATAAGTTAAGACTTAACTAAAACAAAACGCACTTTAAAAGTTTTAAATTAAACAAATATTTTTAAAACAAAAGACGCCTGGTCTTGACTCTTCTCATTTTATCTAAAACTGTGTCAAAGTCAACATCAAGAGCATAATTTGCCTCGATGCTTATTAGGGCTAAGTCGTTTAGCCTCTGTTCGCCCATAGTGGTCCTTTGATATGACATTATTTTGCGTAAACGACTAAATGACCTTTCAGAGCCGGCACTATTAGTTGCAATGTTATAAAAAAAATTATAATATTATTAAATTTGGGTGGACTCTTTCCAAATGGTTTGTTATTAGGCTGATTTTACAGTTTAAAAGTTTTCTTGCATACAATTTTTTCTTGCTGCAATTTTTCGATCTGCGCACACGCACATTGCAGCAAGAAAACTTGCATGCAAGAAAACTTTTAAACTGTAAAAACAGCTTTAAAAATGGTTATATTTCTTCTGTTTTTAGTTCATTTCCATTTTTAACATCGGTTATGAAGCTGCAAAACAATTTATATTCATCTACGATTTCTAACGTTGAATCATTTTTATAAAAGTTAAGCAGTTTCATAATACAACCAATATTTTTACTTGTTGGGTGTAAATTTTTACAAATAAACAGTCAATTTTTTTTATAAATCTGTATAAAATCTTCAAATCGTGTTTCCAATGTTTCAACAAGAGTATCCAAAGCTACGTAGAATATGGTGATCATAAATTTTTGTTTCGCATCTTCATGTTGATAGTCGCTTTGAACTTCATCACAAAAGTTTTTGTTTCTTTTACGTTTTTTGACAAAATCTTTAGTGGTACCACATTTGCCTGTTAAAGCTTCAGCTTCAGTTTTTAATTGCAAAAATGTTTCGTCAGCTCTTTTTTGGCGGCGTTGATTAGATGAACTGCCGTCTTAAAATGCATATTGATTTTTTTTTCTGTTTTAATTATTAATAAAATTTGAAGTACTTGCTGAAGCCCTCCCAGAAAAAAATTATGGGTGTGCTACTGGTTGAGGGGGCGCTTAAACAAAAGGGGCGGGGAACAGCCCCCTACCCCCAGCACGCTACGCCACTGAGAATAACCCAACAAACTGATACAATTATACACCCGGTACAATTCACTAATGGACAAATTTAAATTTTTTCGACTTGAGCAGAAAAAGAAATAAAAAAACAGTTTTCTTTTAATGTAAATAAAAAAAAATTACATATTTGATACAAGGTTTTAAGGCTAAATATCTTAACTGTATAACAATTTTTCTATATAAGTAAAAATACAGCTATAGTTTACTCCAGAGCAAAAATTACATTTTTACCATACATCGTACAATTTAATATTTGATAATTGTATTTTAGGTTTTGGATTAAGCAGAACTTATAGGAAATAACTTTTTTTCGGGAAATTAATAATAAAAAAGGTTCCATATGACGCCAACATACGTAGACATACTGTATAAATCAAAAACACTTACCTCAAAGCGTAAATTCCCAGTTGGTGGTTTCCCGTAGGGTATTCCTTCAAAAGCTGAATACGTCCTATTTTTATAGGATTTTTGATAATTGCCTTGAACATACCCTTGCGCTAGTTTAACTATAGGACCATCTAAACTTGTTTCGGCTAAACTGAACCCTACAATAAAATACTCCTTTTTTAAATTAGTAACAATAAATAAATAAAAATCTTACCGTAAAATGATAATAACAACAGGAACAGGACATTGAAAAACATAGTGTTACGCGTAAATGCGAAAAACTAATGATTGTAATGAGCCATCATCAAGTTAGCAAGCATTTTTAGTTACCTAAAAATCAGTGTTTAATTTCATTTAATTAGTCAAACCTACTCAGTGGTGTATCTTTTTTAAAAGCGGTTTATTTATTTATTTTTTTTTTAATTAATACCTGTAATAAATATAAACAGTAGTTTTTTTTTCTATATACAGTTTTTTACATTTACCTTTCCTCGGAACCACCAACCAGTATCATTATCTACAGTGGGGACATTAAAAGAGTTGCCCCTCCACTTTATTTTTGAATAAGACAAGATATCGAGGACGGGTAAAATTTGGTTGAAAGGGTGTCACTTAGACTACTCTTTGGCATAGAATGATTTTGGTTACTAGGCCTAGTGCCAAGGATACACTAGCAACTTTTTTTTAGGTAATGGAATGAGGGGATGACCGCTTATTCCATTAAACAACACCGTCTTTTAAAGGCCTTTCGATTCTCTATCCATCACTGTTTTATTTTTAAAGATAGGTCCAGTCAATGAAACCGCACTGTTTGTACGTTATTTAAGCCAATTTTCAAACGGTTGTAAGTCTGGACGGTAAATTTTGATGTTTAAATGGAATACCCTGTATATTTTTGGTTTTTCTAATTTTACAAAGGGTTTTGTGTCCTGAAATATTTTCTTTACGACGTACTACGGTATACTTTACTGAAAAACAAAGCAGGAAAAAAAATAAAAATTAAAAAAAGTTTCAAAGCATAATAGTAATTTACTAGGTGGGATACGGTTTAAAATATTGATTTTAGTTTTGTTATGAAACTGATATGTTTCTATATCAGTTTTTAAACTAGGGCTAAAATACTTAAAACTAAAGAATTTTCTGTATAATAAAATACTGCTATCTTTTATCAGAAAATTTTAAAAAAGAGAAAATTATGTACTTATTGTTTTAAAAGTATGTGAATTTTGGATAAATCCTGGCACTCTCAATCAAATATTAAAATTTAATTTAAAAATAAATTTTGGATAAATCTGAATTAAAGGTGCTATATTCGGACATAAATTCATCTGGAGAATCCAAAAAACTAAAAATATACATTTAATAATCACAATGTCTAGCCATTTACAGTAAAATGGGAAGTAAAAAAGCTTGTCATATTATGTATATACACAGTGGCGGCGCCAGGGGTGGGCGCGGAGAGGCGAGCGCCCAACCTAAATTGTTCTCGCTCAACCATTCGCCCAACCTATTAATTGAGCAAAAACATAGAAACGCAAAAAGTCCTGATAAAAAAATATTCCATTCTCATAAACCATTTATTTAATTTATATTTAAGAAATCCTAATCGGGAAATTCTCAAATAAATATTTTAGATTATTAAAATTAACTGTATGTTTTGCTATAACTTTAGAAACAAATATTAGTGTTAAATTTAAATTTACGGGGTGGGCCATTTGAAAACGAAACAGAGGTAATTTTGAGCGCTTCAGTTATTTAAGGAAAAAAGCTCGGAACCGACAATTTTTGATATTAGGGGAAATATTTTTTGCCACTTTCAACCCCTGAACTGCAACCGTCTAGCAAGGGTAAGTATCTGCTAATATTTCCGTTGATATGACAGCTTGTCAAAATTTTTATTTTAATGTTTTTTAATATAAAAATAAACTATTTGTGACACTACTTTAAACTAAGGAGGTATGATATGGGTTAAACGATCTTTAAAATAATTATAATAATATTTGATCAACAGCAGGTTTTACCCCTATTCATACCCCCCTCTGAAAGAAACTTAATTAAATCGATTTTTCTCAATGTAAAATTGGGTTTTTACTTTTTCAAGAAAAACATAAAATAAAACTCCTAAACTAATAAAGATGTGCAAATTTTTGTGAGATTTGATGCGAAAATGTAGCCATAGTTTAAAATAAAAGATTTTTTTACTTAACTTACAATGGCTGTAGCTTGGAGAGAGTTTTTATTTTTAGTTTATATGATCCTTTAAATAAGCTTCTAAAAAATTTGTACTGAATATCGAAACGCCTTGTATCTATTTAATTCCAATATTTCACTTTCACATTTTGCTGCTCACCCTCCAAACTTTTCTGCCGGGTATCGCCCAACTTAAAAGAAAAGCTGGCGCCGCCGCTGTATATACATAAAAAATAAATTTTCCTTAGAGTAACAACCTTACTTATATTATTATAAATAAAGAAATAAAAAATGCCACCCCAAAGTAGGTAGTAGTTTACCCGAGTTTCTGAGACTTAATAAAAGTGGTTGTTAATAACTCTTTCTCCTTGCATACTTGTGATAAATATTACCCTAAATTTTTGTATTTATTTGTATGCATGTCTTTTTAGCTAACATTAATTCAGATTATTTATAACCGTTGAGGGCTAAGTGAGAAAAAGTTAGTTTTCGTCCTTTTAAGAATAGAATATCTTAAAAAAGACAATACTTTTAGTTGTCAGCAAGTTTCCAAATAATTTTTGCTTTAGGTTTAACAATAATGATATTTTTTCTTATGTTATATTTGTTAAATTACCATCTACCTAAGAAAAAGGAATAAAAACAAGTTTTTACATAGTTCACCAATTATACCGTTACCGTATTACACCATGGTTTTCAAACTAGCCTAAGATGGTCCAGGACAACCAAAATTAAAAATATGACTTGATAGAAAAAAATGTACAAACCACTATTAATTGTAGCAAATGCTTATTAATATAAATTACTAATAAATAAGAGTTCAATTTTAATAAATAGTATATTAAATTATTCTGTCGATAGTTTTTCCCTTAATAATAACTGATGTCTGCAACGTTCTGAAAAAAAAAATAAGTTTTTAAATAAAAGTTTAGTAAGGTCTTGATAAACCGAATGGCGGAAATTCTGATGTTCAGTTATCCGAATCAAGTATTTCTTCAATTATGCACTTTATTATCGGGTCTTATACCATTTGAATAACCAAACCGTTTTTTATACACTGAGGGAAGGTAAACTGATCACGTCTCGAAAGAATACCACTAAGGTGAAAGGCCGATACATGATCAGTGAACAAAGTAAGGAAAATGTAACTGATAACATTCCTTTGAAACTTATGAAGCTAACTATATTCTGAATGTTTATTATTATTTCAAATGGCTTCTGTCACGTAATCAAATGATCATGATCACTTGCAAGTGAAGGAAATGCGGGATGTGAAACTGATCATGTATCGAAAGAATACCACTAAAGTGAAAGGCCGATACATGACCAGTAAACAAAGTACGGAAAGTGTAACTGAACATTCTTTTGAAACTTATGAAGCTAACTTCATTCTGAATGTTTATTATTATTTCAAATGGCTTCTGTCACGTAATCAAATGATCATGATCACTTGCAAGTGAAGGAAATGCGGGATGTGAAACTGATCATGTATCGAAAGAATACAACTTATGTAAAAGGCTAGGAATCCAAGTTCATTTAAGAATGTTTAGATTCCACTTAAATACCAGTCAACTAAAAACGCTTGGAGGTCATTATCATTATAGGTGAACATTTGCTGTCTTACCCACTTTTCTTCTAAGTTAAAAAGAAAATTAATTTATATTTTGGTTAGTTAAAAGAGCATTTGGTCCATTTACTTATAAACTTTCAGAATTTCGTTTTATATCGAACATTCGGGTGATAAACATGTAAAAATCATTTCTGTAAGCTTGTACAAATGCTGTCCCTGGTAAATATTTTTAACATTTGTCAAAAATCTATTTCAAAAAATATTGCATTCGGCAACTTCACAACAATTTGCGTTTTATTTCACTTAAAAAACATTTATAAATAATATAGTTTTTTTTCTATTATGCAGGCAGGGGACTGTTTAAAAATTCTGGAGACAAACTTTAAAGGTGTTTACTAAATATAATAAAATTCGTAATGGGACCTTGTTTTACGAAAACATAATTTAAATAGATTTATTTATAATATATTAACTGTTTATTGTATGTACTTTCAACAATTTCTTCGTAAATCTAATTTTTGGGCAAAAATACAGTGATGGGGACAGCCAGAGGACTGTATTTTTAAAGGTTCTATCACTTCTAGAAAAAAAAAGAAACAGTTATGGTTCTTAAAATAATGGGCCTGTAAAGTTTTAGGATTAAAGTTTTATTAGGAGTTGATGAGTAATATTAATTTAAGTATTTTAATTACTTTTTGGAGAAATGGGTTGGGACAAGCCGATTACGAGTTTACAGAGAATCGCCCCTACATATTATAGGCTGTACATCGTAATAGAATAAATTTGGATAATTACAACCCTTCAGTGTATACTTGTACCTACTTCTCAATAATACAGATATTGTTTTCCGTGTGTTCCAGGTTAGATGTTACAAGGGGTTAATAGACTAAAAAATTCTGAAAACTGATTCCATGGCCCAAAACTAAGAAATACAACATTTTTAAGCATTGGTATTATACAGGGCTAGTTATAACTTGTGAAGAAGTTAAAAATAATGGGTAAAATAAAGCAAAATTTGAAAGATTTTGTTTTAATTTTAAGTAATTTAAAAAGTGTTAATGCGTAATTTAAAGCCGCGTTAAACTAACCTACCTGTTTACGCGCTGCTTTGACGCCCAAAAACCGATAAGCTCTAAATCACCGGAGAATCATTCGCCAAGCCCTTGAAACGATGTGCATTAAATAATTACTTTATGAGTATTTTACAATAATAGCATCTGGGTAATGTTAAATTGTCAGAAATCTATATACCTAAAAAGGCTGTAGCCCGGTAAGAATGGGAAATCGGCCTTTGAACCGATGTGGCTGATTATTATACTAAAGTATGCTTTCTATGTGACAATTAAAACTGCCAAATATTAGTTTTGAATTGTTATTTACTGAGAAAACATTTTTTTTAATTTAGAAAAATCAAAAAACTATTGTTTTGAATTGCATGTGGTGAAATTATATTATAGAGGTACCCGAAACACACCTAATAATTTTTTTTCGAAATTTGTTACAGGGATTATAGGAAAAAGTGGAGAAGGAAAGTTTAGGTTTTCGGCTAATCCGGAAGTAATAGATAAAAATACATTTGTGAAGAAATGCACATTTTTATGAGAGACCTCCGTACCAAATTTGATTTTAATATTTTTAACAACAAAAAAGTTATAGCCCCTAGCTAAAAACCCTCTTTTCCTTCTTCCTTTCCCGTGTAAACAAACGCCTTACCTCACTTAAGGCACCCACGGTACGTTAGTATTTAGGCTTTTAGCCTTCGTGGATTGTCCAAGGATAAAAACCCCTAAATTAGGACTTTTGTATAAACTACTAAACCGATTTTGAAAAACTAAAAACCGTTAATGAGATAATTTGTTAACCTTTAAAATGAGGTATCAACTGATCCCCTTTTCCAAATGAACTTTTGGATGTTTGTGTTGGTGAAGGGATGGGATCAGTGGTGTTCCTAGAGGTATCAAAGCCCGTGGCGGAAAGCAAAGCTGGGCCCCTTTTTAGTTTTTTTGGACGAAAATTTTCTGACAACCAAAAAAGTCCTTAGCCTTCAAATGGGGCCTCCTTCCAACTTAATATCATATACTTTGCCAAAATTGAGGCTTCCTTTTTTCTATTTTAGTACAAAAAAAAAAGCCCTCAAAACAACGCTCCCAAACTCTACTATGTACCTTATTTGGGGGCCCTCTCTAACTAGGGAACCCGGGGCGGACCGCACCTTTCTCGGTACGCTAGTGAAAGGGACAACCCTGAACAAGTAAATTTTGACACAAGAGTTTGTTCTCACTAAACTTTAAAATTGACGTATTTGGTTTTTTTAAGTGAACAATAACAGAATTATATGGGATGGGTGAGTTTAATTGAAATGCAGGTAATTTTCTAGAAACCTGCGGCAACTCCGATTTTGACGAAATTTGGTATACGGGGATTTTTTGAGGCGCTGATCACGAATCTGATTGGTATTTTTGGCGGAAACGTTTCGTTCTTGAGATATTCATCGTCAGACTAGAATCTTTAAACTTATCCCATTTTTAAATTATTCCCCCTTCTTTTTGCACACAATTCTTGATTTAAAGCTAAAGTGGCACACAATATTTGATTTTCACCTTTTTAAAACCCCGTTTTTTACGGATTTTACATTATTTTTGCATTAAATAGCTATACTTTGAATTATTTCAATCCCAGTGTGCCATGAAACCCTATGTGTATGTATGGTTGCCGCATGATCAAAGAAATGCCACGCAATTTAATGCAAAAATAATGTAAAAACTTAGAAAAACGGGGTTTTAAAAGGTGAAAATTAAATATTGTGTGACACTTTAGCTTTAAATCAAGAATTGTGTGCAAAAAGAAGGAGAAATATAGTGAAAAATAAGCTTTAGTTCAAATTTGAAATTTGATGATGAATATCTCGAGAACGAAACGTTTTCGCCAAAAGAATTTTCAGATTGTGATCAGCGCCCCAAAAACCCCGTATACGCAAATTTCGTTAAAATCGGAGTTGCCGCAGGTTTCTAGAAAATTACCGAAATGCACTGTATATGCATATGCGCTGCTCCATTTAATTTCATTGGGACTATTTTTACCCTCCTACGTACGCGTATCTTAATGCCACCAAATAGATATTGCTTAATTATCTGTAAAAGAACAAAATACAAAACAACCTCATTATTTAATGATTGTCTTAACTAAATAGTTGATAGTGCAGTGCCCTTGCAGACTTACCAAGTAAATTTATAAATTTATAGTTAAAATATATATGTATAAACCTTAAATGATTTTCGCAAACTCACGAACAAAACTAACATAAAATATAATATAATATGCTTTTATTGACATTTATTTTGATAGTTTTTAGAATGCCACATTGCCAAGCGACGAAAGACAAGGTTTGTACCATCGCCTTCTAGATGTTAGAATTATACTAACGGCTCATGTACAATTATTTAAAACATCTAGAAGGTGGTGGTTTGTATTATTGTGATAAGAATTAGAATAAGGGGTAGAAGCAAATCGGTTAAAGTAACAAATTTGTTATGCTAATTTTATGTTATACGCCAAGGGACTAGAATGTAACTTTTTATCCCGAGGAGAAATTTTTTGTAGCCTGACAGAAGGGGGGATACAATTCGTCGAACGATAAAAATACACTTATTTAGTCGGAGGTTTATACAGGGTGTCACTAAAAGGTCTGGCTACAAAATGTAACCACAAATTCCTTGGACCAAATATAATGTTATTTTCCACGCTTTATCGTTTCGTCTCTAAATCAACTTGGAAAATCATGTACGTGAGTGAGCATCGCCTTGCAAGATGAAATAACGGGAAGGGCTTTTAGACGCTAAAGTGTGGCGTACCGCGTTACTGGAGTACTTGTCCTTACGCGCCATGCCACGTTCGTTTAAAGCAAATAGTTTTTGGTTAAGCTACGGTTTCTAGGACTTTTGGTCGGCCGAAACCGACGCGATTTACGTTCGCCCAAATTAAATTTTTACTTAAATGTGATTCTATTAAAATGGCTGATATTCGTCACGCCTCGAAAGAATATTTAACAGAATTTATAGATATTTATAGGCCTCTCTCGGCTTTGTGGAAAGTTCAATCAAAGAGTATGTCAATAGAAACTTAATAAATTTGGGATATAATGCGTTTGTGCAATTTTACTGCAAGGTGGACCCAAATGCTGATCGAGAATTTGTCTATAAGAAAATTCAATCGATGGGGGATCGTTTCGATCCTTTTTAATCCAAAGTACTATAAACAATTTAAACGGGCCATCAAAAAGAGCAAAATTTTTGACAAACGGCTTAAACTCCAAGGGGCAACAAAATTTCACGTTGAACGTGCCGTTTTAAACGACATACTAAATGACACTTTTTGTCCATACACATACGATTTTTCCCCTGAAACGGATGTACCACTGGCAATCACGTGCTAAATCATTTGCATAATTTATAAGGTGTATAGGCGGCCATACACAGACGTTATTTTCCACGCTTTATCGTTTCGTCTCTAAATCAACTTGGAAAATCATGTACGTGAGTGAGCATCGCCTCGCAAGATGAAAGAACGGGAAGGGCTTTTAGACGTGCTTTCCGCTAAAGTGTGGCGTACCGCGTTACTGGAGTACTTGTCCTTACGCGCCATGCCACGTTCATTTAAAGCAAATAGTTTTTGGTTAAGCTACGGTTTCTTAGGACTTTTGGTCGACCGAAACCGACGCGATTTATGTTCGCCCAAATTAAATTTTTACTTAAATGTGATTTTATTTAAAAGTGTATATTTACTTTAGACAAACGTAAATCGCGTCGGTTTCCGCCCACCGAAAGTCCTAGAAAACCGTAGCTTAAGGGTACATTTACAACCAATTTGGAAATTTCAAATTGACATTTTAACAGTTGGTTAAACTTTGCTTGTCAAATCTAAATTAAGTCTATATTTTTGATTTTTGACATGGCTGATATTCGTCTCGCCTCGAAAGAATATTTAACAGAATTTATAGATATTTATAGGCCTCACTCGGCTTTGTGGAAAGTTCAATCAAAGAGTATGTCAATAGAAACCTAATAAATTTGGGATATAATGCGTTTGTGCAATTTTACTGCAAGGTGGACCCAAATGCTGATCGAGACTTTGTCTATAAGAAAATTCAATCGATGAGGGGATCGTTTCGATCCTTTTAATCCAAGTACTATAAACAATTTAAACGGGCCATCAAAAAGAGCAACATTTTTGACAAACGGCTTAAACTCCAAGGGGCAACAAAATTTCACGTTGAAAATTTGTACATGACTACGTGCCGTTTTAAACGACACACTAAATGACACTTTTTGTCCATACACATACGATTTTTCCCCTGAAACGGATGTACCACTGGCAATCACGTGCTAAATCATTTGCATAATTTATAAGGTGTATAGGCGGCCATACACAAACGTTATTTTCCACGCTTTATCGTTTCGTCTCTAAATCAACTTGGAAAATCATGTACGTGAGTGAGCATCACCTCGCAAGATGAAAGAACGGGAAGGGCTTTTAGACGTGACTTTCCGCTAAAGTGTGGCGTACCGCGTTACTGGAGTACTTGTCCTTACGCGCCATGCCACGTTCATTTAAAGCAAATAGTTTTTGGTTAAGCTACGGTTTCTTAGGACTTTTGGTCGACCGAAACCGACGCGATTTATGTTCGCCCAAATTAAATTTTTACTTAAATGTGATTTTATTTAAAAGTGTATATTTACTTTAGACAAACGTAAATCGCGTCGGTTTCCGCCCACCGAAAGTCCTAGAAAACTCATGTAGCAAGTATACATTTACAACCAATTTGGAAATTTCAAATTGACATTTTAACAGTTGGTTAAACTTTGCTTGTCAAATCTAAATTAAGTCTATATTTTTGATTTTTGACATGGCTGATATTCGTCTCGCCTCGAAGAATATTTAACAGAATTTATAGATATTTATAGGCCTCACTCGGCTTTGTGGAAAGTTCAATCAAAAGAGTCAATAGAAACTTAATAAATTTGGGATATAATGCGTTTGTGCAATTTTACTGCATGGTGGACCCAAATGCTGATCGAGACTTTGTCTATAAAAAAATTCAATCGATGAGGGGATCGTTTCGATCCTTTTAATCCAAGTACTATAAACAATTTAAACGGGCCACAAAAGAGCAACATTTTTGACAAACGGCTTAAACTCCAAGGGGCAACAAAATTTCACGTTGAAAATTTGTACATGACTGCGATGCCGTTTTAAACGACACACTAAATGACACTTTTTGTCCATACACATACGATTTTTCCCCTGAAACGGATGTACCACTGGCAATCACGTGCTAAATCATTTGCATAATTTATAAGGTGTATGGAACATGACACTTTTTGCCATGCCGTTCTTTCGTGCATACTAACCGTCACGTCCAAAAACGCCACGATTTTTGAAATGAAAGAATGTCTGTGTATGTCCAGCTTATGGAACATGACACTTTTTTGCCATGCCGTTCTTTCGTGCATACTAACCGTCACGTCCAAAAACGCCACGATTTTTGAAATGAAAGAATGTGACTTAATTGAAATTACCCCTTGGCGAAAAGTTGACCGTTTGCAAAATACAGGGTATCAAGTTGCTATTTTGTACAGCTATTTTAAATATTTATTCATTTTAAGGCATTTTTCCACAAAATTTAATTACTGAGTGGTTCAAAGTAGAGGAATCAGAAATATGCTAATGTTCTGTGTCGTAAAATGTAGAGTGCCACCTGCAGTGCTTGCTTAGGTTCAAAGTGTCATATTTTTTTGCCTTGGTATAATATATTTTTAGAATATAATTTTTATTCTTTCATATTTTTGCTTACAAAATTATTCTTGATAAATATGGCTCCGAGCAACTGAGATATTTTAGATTAAATATTTTATTTCATACAAAAGTTTGCCATAACATTCATTCACGCTTTATCTAGGCCAACCGATAGTGTGAAAAGGTCTGTACAAAATGCTACTACAAATTCTTTAAGCCAAATTCAACGATCTAATACAATTTACCTTAGTCGAAAGGTTGCTGTTTGCAGATACAGGGTGTCAAATTTACCATTTATTTTTTTTCTTGGACACCTGTAATTTGCAAACGATCAACACAACTAAGGAAGATGGGTTAAACTTCGTATTTTGGCGTAAGAATGTTGTAGTATCAATTTGTACAGCCTTTTAGAGAAACCAAGGTTAAGGAATGCGAAGGAAATTTTTATGTGAAATAAAACGTTTATTCTAAAATATCTTAAGAAACGGATTGTCACTTAGCGATATTTACCAAGTATACCTTTCTTGCGAAAAAAAATATGGAAAAATCATAAGTAAGATCATAATATACCGAGGCAAAAAAGTAATGAAACTTTGAATGAAAGTAAAGGTGTCTGCACGTGGCTTCTGTCCATTTCACAACAATAATAGTTAAGCTTTCGATTCTAACTTTAAAGCTGCTGCTTAAGCGGCACTAAATGAACTTTTGCAAAAAGTCTCGAAAGAAGTTTTGAAGAATGGTGCAAATGTAACCAATACTAAAAACGAAATCAGCAGAAAATGTTGCATATTTTGAAGAATCAAATATATTCAAATGGTCGACCTTACTTTATGATTAGAGATTAAATAGTGAAGTAATATTAATGGAGAACACCATAGATATTAGCAAGTTTCCGAAGTTAACTGCCTTATAAAAGAAAAAAAAAACGATGAAAAATTCGAAGAAAAAAAAATAGACGAAGACACGTTTTAAAATTTTAACAGCAGGCTTCGTAAAGGAAATTTGTTAATTAGGGTGAGATATTTTTTTAATAATATTTTTACCACCAGATTATGTGCATTTAAAAAAGGAGTTTTGGGTTGTTTTTAGGTTGCTTCAAGGGTTATTAGCTTCTTTTTCTAGAACATCGTCGATTGCGGGGTCCTCTTTCTTTAACATCAAAAATACCAAAATAAATGACTTTAATGCCAGCAACCATTAAACTGGTAGGTTTTTCACAAGTTACAGAAATGGAATATATTCCACACCCCACCCGTTGGGAAAATGTCATGGTTCATTTTCACAAATGAAAATTTAAACATGGAACACTGCTTCAGACGGACGCCGGCATCTCCTTTAGTCGGTTTGGTTAAAAATGTACACCAAAACTGGGCGGCATAGAGATTGAAGGGAGCAGAAATCGTTGCCAGTGGTGGACTGGTATGTTACCATAAATAGGCCTTTTCAAAGAGATTAATTTTTATTAATCATTTTCCAGTATAATTGTTTAAATATACCTTTATTCTATTAAAGCAAAATTTTTAAAATGAAGTTACTGGAACAGCAGCTTATTTTATTATTTCAAGTAACACTATAAAAGTTATTTAAGAAAAGCCGATTTTCAGCGACGTCTTTTAAGGGCACATATCTTTGTAAAGAGGCTTTAGGAAAAAAAAAATACTTGTTACAAAAAGAACTTGTCATATGTCATGTGTTCTATAGGTTCTTTGAAAAAGAGAATTGCCCACACGATCTGGGACACCTGTATCCATATATGAGGAGCTTCAAACGCAGTTTTGATTAAACACAATTTTAGAATAAGTATCTTACATTTTTACTGCGGGTTTTCTGTTTATGGATTTAAAGATGTTTTAATCAATATATGTTTAATAAATATATTTACAATATACATATATTATATTTATAATATACAGTGTGTCTACGTAAGTTGGCGGCATACAATGCACTAATGTACAAACTTAAATTTCTCGATTTTCGCAGAAAAAAAATCAATTTTTTTTATTTTTGGAAATGAACAAAATTGCATATTTGGAAGTAATGTTTAATTCTATACATCTTTTCTTTATAGCACATTGTGATATTAGCAAAAATTACATTTTTGGCCAACCCTCGTACGCTGTTTACGACGTACGTTTTGGACCATGCAGAACTTTTTATAAAGAATAATTTTTTTCGTAAAATTAACAATAAAAAAGATTCCCATATACCGGGTGACAACGAAATTACTATCCAGCAATATATTTTCTTTAGTACAACCGTATAATTTTTAAATTTAGGGTCGTTATATTGTATCACCATATGCCAATTTTAGATATAATAGCATCTGTGTATTTCTTCTGGTTTAACCGGAAGTGATATAAACTTTGGTATTCTAAATGGAACATCCTGTATATTTCTTAGGATTTAAATTTTACAGGTCATTCCTGATATAAATCCTAAAAAGACAGCACAATATGCAGTTTTATGGAAAAACAAAGACCATTACAAAAATTTAAAATGCTCTAAATAGTTTTTTTTACATTTTACCTTTAAAGACTAGTATAGTACCACCTCCTTCGAAGTTAGTATATTTTTAAGATTTAAAACCCTTAAGCTATTTCTGATATAAAACCTTTAATATACCCGTAACCTATCTTTTTTAGTTTTAGAGAAAACGGAGTTTAAAAAGGTCCAAAATACCTCACAATAAACAGTTTCATGGATATTGTGACGTCGTCTGGATCTTTTCAAACGCCATTTTCTCTAAAACTAAAAAGGATAGGTTTTGGGTATATCATAGGTTTTATATCAGAGATTTAAATCTTAAAAATGTATAGAATATTCCTTTAAAATTACAAGGGTTATCATCCTTAGAAGTTCAAATTTTACAGCACTTTTGGTTGGTTGGACGAAGTAGTATTATAATGGTCTCTAAAGGTAGATTCTTAAAAATATATATATTTTACGGCATTTTAAAATATTTGTAATGTTTTGGTTTTCTCTTTAAAACTGCATATTGTGCTGTCGTTTGGACATTTTCAAACGCCTTTTTGTCCAAAATCAGAAAAAGTTAGGGTATGGATATATTTAAAGTTTTATATCAGAAATGACCTGTAGAATTTAAATCCCAAGAACTTTATAGGGTGGTCCATTTAAAATATCAAAGTTTGTACCACTTTCGGTTAAACCGGAAGTAATATACAGATGCTATTATATCTAAAGTTGGCATCCGTTCTTACAATATAACGTCCCTAAATTTGAAAACATAGGGTTGCACTAAAAAAATTGTTGGATAGTAATTTTGTTGTCACCCTGTATATTTTAGTTACAAGACTTTCTAAGCATAAATAATAAAACGCGAAGTAAAAATTGTGAGATAGGTACTCTTAAAATAATTGTGTTTTATCAAAAACTGCGTCTTGATTTGGAGCTTCTTATATATTAGTCCAAGCCTACGTCAATGCTTAGAGAAAAACTTTTTATCCTTAAACAAGTTTTTTTTAAGTTGTCAAACTCCAAATTTGTATATTGCCTTTATTAATTTATTTTCTTCCATTTATTATGCACGACACTGAGTAATAGAATAATGATATTCGGATCAATAATAAAGAAGGAGGTACTCTGTTTTTAACTTTACATTAATTTGTTTTTAAATATTGCTTTTAAAAGTAAATACCGGTCAGTAATTGTTCAAAATAACTAAGGCAAACTTACTTAAGAGTAATTGCTATTAATTATTTATAGATTTTTGAATAAAAATGGAAACATATTTCCTGCGATAGTATTCCAAGGATATGTTTAAAGAGGAACCTTGTTTTGCTCATACCAATACACCAATTTGGGCGTTCTTTGCAAAAATCCCATTTGTTATACTTTCGAGAAAAGTAAAAAAATGTTTATACAGATTGTTACAAATTCAAATGCCACCATGAAGATCTTGGAAACGGTAAAGGGATACAACGTTGGTTAAATTGGGAAAAAGCTGTGCAATTTCATGCTTCAAAATATTTCGTTTTAAAGATTTCAAAAATTTACAGCCGTTTCGGAGTTATTCGATATTTGGGGAAACAGTTTTTATTTTTTTCTTAAGTTTATTTAAATATATTTTAAAAAGGGTATCACATTATTATTGCAACTTTTTAGCTCTATAAAATTAGGCCATTAAATTTAAGATCCTACGTTTCGACTCTGAGCCGCCATCATCAACTTCTTTTTAAAATAGGCAAAATATTTGGTTTGAACTCTTTTTTGAATTCTAAATGACGACATATCACATGCGACGTTTCGAATCCAAAAACCAAAATTGAAAAACGTTTGGGGAAATATATCGCAGGTAAGTATGCATTCATTTTGTAAGATAGGTTACAATAAAGTTAATTGGGGTGTTTGATTAAATTAGATGCTTTTTAATACATATTAGTAAATGTAAAAAAATTACATTAACTATTGTAGCTTGTTGATTAAATTATAAAAAAATAAATATTTAAATAGAATAATAATGAGCAAGTAATGAAAAATTATAGATGCTTACTTATCTGCGAATGAAAATTTCCAAACGTTTGAAATAACTTTGTAATTTTGGCCAAATACTGATGCCTATTGTGATATGTCGTTGAATTTGGAATTAAAAAACGAGTTTATTAAATTGATAAACACTATTTAGGCTAACAGGGCCGCCTAGAGTCGTGGGGGCCCTGGTACAGACAAAACTCACGGGCCCTTCAATGGTGTAAAAAAAATATTGATTATGTCATTCGAGCGCCCAATTTTTCTTATTCTCGTACCTGCCTTGATCTGCCTTTATCAATAAAACCATTTTTAAAAGAACCTATCTCACCAAGCCATGTAGCTGTAAATGTTGATGTAAGTGTGTGTGCACATGGAGCATTTCTGTCTGGATAAGTTGAGATATAAAGCCGTCGGGCCTCTTCTGCATTCCCGGGCTAGCACGTAACAAAAATGCATATTACGGTACTTAATATTTGAAAACTCCTGTTCCATTTTATAGCACCATATCTTTTTAACACAAAAAAAAACTTTAAATTGAACTTACCAGTAATAGAATTATCATCGCCTTCTAGATATTAGAATTGTACTAAAGGCTCATTCTTCAAAACATCTAGAAGGTGGTGAGAATTATAATTAGTGGTCAAATTTCGCATAATTACCAGGTATACTTGCATTTGCTGATTCCATGATCTCGATTGGTGGCTTAACGGTGGGGTTTATCGAGTTTGATAAAGAGAACAATATTTTTTTAGTTCTTGACTCTTTAAAATGCCGCCCTCGGCTTTGCGATATCTGTCAAATTTTAAAAGTTATGAAGAACATAAATTTTATGTTTCAGGTAATGTGCCTTCTGGCGATAATTAGTTTTATCCAAAAATATTGCAATCTACCGAGCTCGATTCGTGTTTCGAATATCAACTAGATTGGTTAAAAAATAAATGCAATATGGCTAAAAACAAAAATAAAAATTGAACTTTTAACTCCTGTAACTTGATAGCCACCGAGATTTTGACATTTTGTCAAAGGACTTACTAACAATGTTTTACATTGCAGAATGACCCCTTAAAATTCCTAACGCATTTTTCTTGGGCTACAGAAAACCCACATGTTATAGTGCCCGTAAACAGACAAGGCCGACAAGGTTTCAATATTTGGGTTGGGATTTTTGGTGGTCGATTTTGGGTCCCCATTTTTTTAATGAAAGTTTAACCGCACGCACAAGATTATGTGAATATTTTACAAACATATGTTGCACCATTTTTGGAAGATTTATCATTAGCGCAGGTTCGAAATATCCATTATCAGCAAGATGGTTGCCCTGCGCATAACGCACGAATTATAACTAATTTTTTGAATCAAGACTTTCAAGATAAATGGATTGGTACTAGAGGATATATACTATGGTCTGCTAGGTCATGCGACTTAACACTACCAGATTTTTTTATGGGGAAGATTGAAGGATATAGTTTTTAAAGGAAGAACTATCGAAACGATAATTAGTTTTATCCAAAAATATTGTTGTATTGTATATTTAAGGGTATAATTTACAAAAACATGAAATTTTATAAAGTATTAACGACTGTACGCCTTCCAAAAATTCTAGTCCGAAACCAGAAAAAGCTGTAGATAAGCATTTAGTTTAATAAATCACGCTTTAATTTCTTTTAAAAAATCACATAACTTACACTTAGGTACTAATTATATTGTCAATGGACCTAGATCACTAATCAGTCTGGGATCATATCGGTTTTAACAGCCAATCGCATTTGACGTATAGACAGTTCTACATAAAAAACAATTGATAAGCCTTAAAATTAGGTATATTAATTAAAAAGACAAGTTTTCATATACATATGTATCTTCATATTTAACAAATATTAAAAGAATTGTATGCAAAAAGATCTAGTACTAAAATAATACAATAACTCTATTGTAATATAAAAGCATTATTTTAAAAGCTATATTATAAACTTATACTTATAAAACTTAAGTAGATAAGCCTAGAAAGCTTTTACAATTCCAATTTGTTTATTTTCAATATTATAAATTGTGTAATATTCCGATAAAAATGCTCCTCCCAACACCCAAAAGTCATGGTAGTCGTGGGGGACAAATGCAGAGAGACAAAGGGAAACCGACCGATAAGACATCTACAAAAAAAACATATTAACAACAAATTATAATATACAGGGTGATCATTCTTAATTCGGCACTATTGCTAACTTTCTTATTATTGGAGATACGAAGTCGGATAAATTAGTAAAGTTGTAGTACTTTTCCGCTGATTAACGTGCTAACAACCGAAAAACAATGGAACATCGGGTTTTCGATTGATTACAAAAAATGTACTAAATGAAATACCACCACATTATATCACTATTCGAAAGATCCATTAAAAATCTTTAAAAAATCTACATGTGATATATCCAATTTTTAATAGTTTCGGTAATATGGCCATCTTCGGGAATTTAATAGTAAACTCGCATTTTTTAATAAAACACTCTGTATATTGCATCACCATTAAATAGATATTTTAAAGAGCTTTAAAAATACCACATTTGACATGTCTATCTCCTATAGTTTTTAAAATATGGCCATCCAAATCTAAAATAGTAGATATATGTAGTGTCTATTTTATCGACACTAAACTTAGTGCTTATTTCTAAAAGCTGTAGATATAATGAAAAATTTATAATAATTAATTTAAATGGCCGTATTCTTTAAACTATATATAGACATATCAAATGTGGTATTTTCTAAAAGCACTTTAAAATATCTTTTTAATGGTGATGTAATATACATACAGTTTTATTTAAAAAATGCTTGCTTACTATAAAATTCCTGAGGATGGCCATATTTCCGAAACTATCAAAAATTGGATATGTCACATGGGGACTTTTTTAAAGCTGTTTGATAGGTCTTTCGAATGGTGATATAATATACAGGGTGTTCCATTAAAAAAGTACATTTTTTGCAATAAGTCAAGAACACGATGTTAAATTGTAAACGTAAAAGTACTACTGGTGAGTAAGCAGCATGTAGTTGAACTTTCCAGTTGAGGGCAAACCAATGACTCGCACTCTGATTTGGTCGTATACCATGCAAGATTGTCAAGAAGAAAAATGATTATGGTTTGCCTCTCCCACGAAGGCATGTGCCTAAATACCAAAGTACCGTGGGTGCCGGGTTATTAGATGTTGAACCCATCGTTCCCTCTGTTCCGTCAACGTTGTCCAAGCACTGAAACATGCAGTTATGCATTTCACAGCACCCTTTAGACAACGCGGTAGTGCCACCACGGTCGTTATTTTTAAATAACTACTACCTAAATATGTCTCCCCATCTGGGAATCGAACCAGCGACCTCTGGCTTCGAAGATCAATTTCCAATTTTCCAATTGTAAAATCTCTCTTTATTAATTCTTTTTTTGGTGTTTACATGTCACATTATTTACAATACATTAATATACAGAAGCATTTCTTTAGAAGATGGATGGCCATATTCCTTGAAATGAGAGCCTGGTTCTTGGGACAACCCTCCACCTGGGGGCTGGTGTTAGTCCAGGGAAAGTAATGTGACGCGGAATGCTAATAATGATAACCTTTTCCGATAGACTTTAAAGGTTTTTTCAAGAATAAAACGTTGAGTTATTTCTGTGTATGTTAAAAATTAGCTATATTTATTGTTATTTTATTCGTATTTCAGAAAAAATTTAAACAAAAAACCTGATTAACTTAAATGTTGTTTTAATGGACCTAAATCCCAATAGATTGTTCAATGGAATGCTTAGCATTAGTGATATTGATATGATTTAGTTTAAAGTTATGATCAATTTTAAGATTAATTATTGTTTGTTAATGAATTATATTGACTTTATTATATATAAAAAATATATTGTTTTAAGGGGGTTCATAGTATAATGGGACTCTGTGGTACAGGGGTTTTGTGAATGACATTGTGTAGAGATCTGATATTTGCGATATTTTGGGTTATTACAGAGTTATGAATTTTATGTCTAAATAATTTATCAGTTTGTTCGATTATTACTTCTTTAATTGTTTGAGAATTGGCTATTTCATGTAGATTGTTTATTCTTATATACCTATTAGACTGCGTAGCAGCACTTAAGATTTTGTTTTGCATACGCTGCAATCTGCAAAGTTGTATTGTAAAAATAATTACCGGTCTTATAATGGAGTTGTCAATGAACATTTTGTTTTCTTGTGATAAAGAAGAACGTGGTGAAATTAGAGAATATAGCGACTGTTGGGCTAAAAATGCTTTTTTGAGCGCGTGATTTATATGCGCTACGAATCTGACTCTTGTGTCAATAATAACGCCAAGGTATTTTATTTTTGAGACGGGATAGACGGGAATATTATTATTTCGAATTGGAAGAAAAATTTGGTGATTTGTAAATTTCTTTGTTAATACTAAACATTCGGTTTTTTGCTCATTGATTTTTATCTTCCAATTCTCATAATAAGGGATAAGGATATTTAGATGATATTGGATGTGGGATCTGGCAACCGATGCTGAAAAAGAACTTGCGTAGATGAGTGCATCGTCAGCATAGAGGGCCAGATTCGTGGAAGGAAATTTGGGAATATCGGCAAGGTATAGGTTAAATAACCTAGGGTAAGCACGCTGCCTTGCGGGACTCCTGCGTGCGTCGCCCTAGGTGTGTGTTATTTACTCGGACTTGAAAGGATCTTTGAGAAATGAATGAGTGTATTAGGGTAGTTAGGTATAATGGAAAATTATGGAACTCAAAAGCTTGTAGATCAGGCCATTATGCCAGACTGCATCAAACGCCTGTTTGATATCTAGGGACAAGAGTACCGTGTTATGTTTCATGTTGAATTTATTAATAGCGTATTAAAGCACTGCTGCTACCAGGCGCTTAGGCCACGTTTGAAACCAAATTGTTCGGGAGGTACCTTGTCCTCTAGGTTAAATTGCTGCAAGACCTCTGGCTTCGAAGCTCTGTCCACTGCGCCACGGGGACTTCTTTTATCAGGACTAAATCCTTGTATAATTACAAAGTGCGTCAGGCGATGGTTCCAAAAGATTCGGAACAGACGCCTCTGATGAGACGAAACGCGCAACACATTCATAGCACTGGTACTGATAATGTACGGAGTAGCACATACAAAGTATGTCCCACTCCTGTCTCACGGTCAGTTTGGGGAAACAGGACATAATCCAATTAACCCGATGACCCGGTTATAGGCCAGGCGCTGGTTGATACGTTGAATTACTCCCTATAAAGGTCTGGCCACACATAACCGCACCGAGGCCGCACCAGGCTCGTAGCACGGTCGTGTCTCGGTTTTAAAATGTACCATTGTAATCAAATGCCATAAGCTAAATATCACCGCACCGTGCCCGACCACATACCCCGAGCCGTATGTGGTCGGGGTATGAAAAAGTGAACAAACATCAGCGACACACGGTTGTAAGTCACACCGCGTCGGCTGCAACGCATTTTTAAGTCAAGTTTGCATCGAACTTGTGATGTTTATAGAATATTTGATTTCTCGAAATAATGATTTAAAAAAAAATATTAAAAGAAAATAACAATGTAATTATAATTTCTACTCACATATTATTATTCACAAGATGTAACAACTAATTTTACATTTTTAGTAGTTATTAAATAACTTTTTCTTTTATTGTCTGTTAACAACTAAACTTAAAACATTAACTTTTTATTTTCATTTGTAATGAACTGAAATAAAAGGTCACTGCCGGCAACTCGAAGCTGGGTTCTGGGAACATCGGCGCTATCTGATCCTCGTATGAATGATTTCATTCGCTGGGCATGTTTCAGACCGTACAACGTGACGTACCATCACCGACAAAATTAAAAATTTAAAGCCACGTCCAGCAATAATTCGCCAAACATCCGTCCAAACTAACCAACCTATTTGCGCGCTCCTTTGACGTCAAAAAATCGACAAGCTTTGAATCACCGGTGAATCACTCGCCAAGCCCTTAAAACGACGGGAATTCCGTCCACGTTTGTCGCTATGTACGCACTGAGACACGGTCGTGCTACAGTGCGGGTCTTGTGCGGCCTCGGTGTTCTTTTTTTTTTAAGCCTATCCATATAGTCTCAAATAATCCATTTTATTCCTAAGCTTTAATTGAGGTACACATAACAAATTGTTTATCATTTTTTAAATCACAAGCACCTATGTCATACTTAATTATATTACCTTAATGGTGTAGTCGCGGCCTTTTAAGGTAAAATTTTGTCCTCCAATTACAAATCCTATTTCTGGTAATCTATTAATGGTATCACAATCTACCTAAAAAACAACTTTTTATAACAATTTATTATATTTAGATAAAGTTCTATTATTCCATTCCGTAACAAATATAGCATATACACGTCAAGCCAGTTTGAAATTACTATAAGCAATTTTTACCCGGCGGGCGAACTTTCGGCTCCAAATTGTGTTTGTACCAGAGGTAAAAGAAGGGAAATTATGTTAAGCAGGTAGATACAGCGCCCGACAGGGTAATTAAAACAGTTTTAGGGAATTACGAATGGTAAGTTTTGGTAAGCAAATCCTTTTTTTTAATTCCTTAATTAAACCCAAGACTAATACACACTTTATAAATCCACTTAAGAATTATTTTCCACCTTTAGGACATTTGTGTCTGGTGTCGAAAATTGCCATTCAATTTTAGTCATTACCTGCTTGGTGTCGAAACTTCCTCCGCCCTAATACGAGGAAAGGAGGTGACCTTAAGCGAAACAACATGTGCTTATTCTTCTATCGCCGCGTAATTGATAGTACAAGATTAAACGTAGCCCGTTTTTGCAAATGTTTTTGACATTTTTAACGGAGCTAAAAACGAGAACTTCATCATAATATGTTTGACGACTATATTTTTTCGCTACTTACTATTTAACAACAACTGAAATTTCTTCGTCTGAAGTGTTATTAGAGAAAAGTGACCAAATATGGAATAGTATCCCTAAATATGGAATACCGGCATTTTTCTTAAACGGAAACTCACACACGACATAGGCATTTGTCTCTTTTTTAATGCCCATTCGCAGGTAGAAGTGGTAACATGCCAGTAGAGCAGGCCCTTTCGTCGCTGTAGCAACGTTTTGTTTTTATCGCTTTCTCATTACTTTTTAAGGTTTTTAAAAATACTACTATACTAAATTAAAGGAAAAGGACCTCTAAATATTAATATTAAGGGCTCAGATCTTTACGGTATTTTCTCTTTGTCCCACTAAACAATATTTTCGATATATTTTTCAAAAAAAAAGTAGATTTTTTGGCCCAGTCTACTGTTATACTATACCATATTTGGGGTACCTATTCCATATTTAGCTACCCTTATCATTTTTTTTAATTCTTAACTAAAATGAATCAATGTAACTAAAAATTTTTACAAAATAAAGGACAAATATACAAATATATAATTGGTAATAATTACTACAAAAAGTTTTTTTTATTTAAAATTTTTATGCAAATTATGTGTAAAAAACAAAACGATTTTCCATATTTGGTCACTTTCTTCTGTATTTTAACGTTCACCTCGATACGTATCTCCGTATCTTAATGTTATTATTTATTACATTTAAGCAGTAGGCGTGATTTCATGCATGCATTCTTTTTCTAATCACTACCCGTGTTCAGCACATTGAAACTTAACTGTAATATCGAGCTGGCACGACGAGTATGTACATTCGAGTACGCATAGGACAAATAAATATAAACATTTGTACAGGGTGTTTCTTAATTGCCATAAGAGAATTTAAGGGCGTATTCCTAAGCTATTTTTATGAAAAAAGTTCATATAAACATGGGTCCTCAATTTTTTGTTTTGAATATACAGGGGTAATAAACTTTTCAAAAAACTTTAAAAATTTCGAAAACACCTTTTTTAGTAAAATTTGTTAAACCAAATATAAACGTATTTAAATAAATATAATTTTTGTTGTTGTTGTTACATAATTGCTAATAAGAAGTTACATTACTTAATTTTAAAACGGAAAAACATGCCCTAATGTTTTTGGAATTGTCCAGGATAATACAGTTAAGCGGATTTTTTTCAAACGACTAAGCAAGTTATATAAATAATTTAAAAAAGAGAAAAAAATGACGGTGTTTCATTGAGAAAAAATATAAAAGTTGCAAAAACGTCAGTGGCTTACTTTTGTCAATAATATTCGACAAGATGCATCACACGCCGCCACTGGTCTTATCAATTGAAATTAGTTTAGGTCTAAATTAACTTCTTATTTTAATAAATACCTACCACAGCCAACGGATAAGGCATATTTAAGAAAACCTTTGAATACAAAAGATATTAGAATTATATTGAAAAACAGAAGATTACAAATGGAAACTTTTTATTCCTTCAAATTTAAAAAAACAAAATTAAACCAAATGCTGTTTGCCTAAATGACATATTGTTATTTGAGTAATTTTCTTTACAACTAAATCCACTTTAAAAAATTAATTATTTTTAAACCGATTTGAACCTATTATTTTTGTAAGGGAGCTTATTATAATTTTCTCTTTATTTACTATTCCCTTTATTCCAAAAATTTTGGAGAATTGTTAAAAATCAAATGATACATTTCCATAAAAATAAAAAAAAACCTTTTTAAATTTAAGGAAAAAGTAATATTAACCTGGCAAATAAAACATACTTACTCTGGATCTGCCCATAAAGAAGGGCCTAGCTTTTATAGCTTTATGAATGTTGTCAACGTCTGCTTTGGGTCCAAGAATATTGTTAGAACTAGTCTCTGTTATTGCAGAACATTTTCCGTTTCCACAGAATGTTAAGTTGCCTTCTTTTTGCATATTGACCCAAATGCTTAAAAATAACGATAATGCTTAAAGCACTTCATGACGTCAAAAATTAACAAAATCAGGACTTCCTCACTATCAATCCTGAATCATACAGGGTTAGTAAACAGTATTGCAACTCTTAAATAAATTTAAAACCGTTAAGCCCAATCTTGAAGATATCGAGCATCAAGAATTTAATAGAAATATCGGCACTGTTGCCAGATTTCCTAGTTTTGTGCTACACGTATTTTTTTCGTTTTTTTAATGGATAAGGAGTGGAGTGTTAATTGCAATAAATTGCGCGGACGAAATTTAATACGTCCACAAATTTTTAAAATTCCATTCTTGTTAGCTGCTAAGATATGACAACACCACATTTTAGGTTAACAGTTTCGATTCGCTCAAATATCTCTAAAACCGCTTAAGTTGCGTTTACAAATTTAATTATTTAAATTAATTAAATTATTTTAATAAAATACCCTATTTATTTTAATTGCAATAAAAGTAGCATGCCAACTTTGGTTAGATTCCAAATTGTCAAAATAAATTCTTTACCACTTACCGAGATGTGACAACACCGCAATTTCATTAAAATTTGGCAACGAGGTTGATATCACTGATCAATAAGGGATGCCAAAAAATCTCCAAATACCAAATTTTGTAAACAGAGCTTTAGCGGTTTTAAAGATATTAAGTCGCGAACATACTTTTTGCTGGAAGTGTAGTGTATAAATATATCGGCAACTAATAGAGACAGAGTTTTGAAAATTTAGAAACTTACTAAATGTGATCCGCCAAATGTAATGCAATAAAGGTAAATGGGGTATTCCATTTAAAAAAATGAAAAACATACGTGTACCACAAAACTTCGAAATCTGGCAACAGTGTCTATACACTAACACTATTCAATTCCATATGGCCAAAACATCTTAGATACCAAATTTGGTAAATGCATCTTAAGCGGTTTTAAAGATATTTAGAAGTACTTTTTACTAACCCAGTAAGTATAAAGTTTAGCTTTGTGCCCGTATTTTTTAAATATAAGATTTAATTAAAGGGCTTATTGTAAAAACACGATAAGCCACAAACACAAAAGACGGAGTTATTATATTTTTAAGTTAAATATAAAATGTGGTAAAACAACTATTACTAAAAATAAACTTGAATAACTTTTTATGAGCTTATAAGGTTTAAGGATAATACTTAAAACTTTTTATTGTCGCTTATCATAATAAAAATTAAATAAATTAGAGGATAAAAAATTATTTTGACCCCACTGGGCATGCTCAGGAGTTTGATTACTATCAAAATGCTAGTTTACTAACTAGAATTTTGTAAATGTTACACCCCTTATAATGTGCAAATTCATGCCTAAAAAATAGTAGATATAAGGAAAATTTAAAACAATATTTGGATTTAGACGGTTAAATTTCCAAAACTATAAGTGTTTGAGTTGAATTATTACAAAAAATAAAGTCAAATCAACTAATTTCTTTCTTTTAACTCGTGTTAATAGTGTGCGAGCAACAAAAAAAAATAATTTGAAAGTCAAAACAGAACACGACGAGATGATGACGTTTGTAACTTTTTCTTGTATAAATCCTATTATAGACATATAAAATGTGGTCCTTTTTAAAGCTCCTTAAAATTCCTTTTTAATGATAATAAAATTGGTCCGTGAGCCAGCAACAGATTTTGGGACCAATTTCCTCTCAGTCCATAAGTCGTAAAATGCTTCAAAAGGGTTGTACATAAATTCTTGTGAGCGTCAGCTGCGGCGCCGATGGTGGAATTACACAGAGTGCTCCAAACAAAGATTCATATACAACTTGTGTTTTTTTTAATGGAACACCCTGTATAGAAGTTCAGTTTTGGAATGTAAAAATAAAAATAACGTAAATTTTATAGGCGATACTTATACCAAAAATGTAAGGTTTTTAAAGAAATTTGGGATTTTGGGAAAATAAAATTTTATTATATCTTACCTTACTTACGCGTGACTTTGTATATTATGTTAGATTGCTGGAATATTAACGTTAACATCACCTACAATTAATTTTTTTACTAAAAATTATACAGGGTGTCCAGAAATTATTATAATAGTAGGTTTTAGTTACCATGTATAATTTCTAGTAAAAAATTAAATGTAGATGAGTGTACACCTAATTTTCTAGCAATATTACATAATATACAAAGGCAAGCGTAAGTAGGATAAGGTATATTAAAATTTTATTTTATCCAAAATATCCTTAAAACCACTTTCATTTTTGGTAAAGGGATCGCTGGTAAAACTATCATTTTTTTCTCCTACAATCCAGAAATGAACAAATTTTCAATTTTAAAAAACCCAAGTTTAATATTGATCTTTTTTCTGGAGCACCCTGTAAAATTCCACCATGGGAGACGCAGTTGACGCTCACAACGATTCATGTACAACCCTCTTGAAGCATTTTACGAGTTATGGACTGAGAGGAAATAACTGACAAAATTTTGCATCTGGCTTATAGTGTAATATTTTTAAAAAATCTAGTTTACTATTTAAGACTTGAGGATCGCCATATTTCCGAACATATTAAGAATTGGATATACTACACAAATACGTTTTTAAAGCTCTTTAAAAGATCTTTTATGGTGCATTCAGGATGTTCCATTAAAAAACCTAAAAATCAACTATTTTTACAGAGCCGCAGATATATACATATAAAACGGTATATGTCTGATATATATTCCGATATATATCGTGATATATATACCGAAAAATATCCAAATTTCTAATATACTGGTTAAGCAAATAAATATTGGATTAAAAATTACTTATGTTGGCAATTAGTTTATTTAATTTTTTTATCACTAAATAAGATGTTTTCATTCTTTGTATTACTAATAAATGTTAACATTCATAATTATATTTTTTTATTATTATTAACATAATGTATTATCCTTGAAAAATAAAAATATCAAATATCCGATATATATCGTTAATATCCGATATTTTAATATTTTTTATAAATATCGTGATTTTTACGATCCTTGCTATGTAAAAACCTACTTGATAATAGTGGCTCAACGAAAATAGTTCCGATACAAACTTAATTTTAAAATAAACTAATAAATACAAACCTGTCTAAATCAAACTGCCAATATTGTCCAGATGTAACAGGCATATATTTAATTTCGTCATATACTGTGTTATTGTTTTTATCTCTTTTGTGGTGAATATGCCTTTTTTCAAGAAATCCTAATATAATATTGCCGCCCTTGTTGGAAGTTTTATCTCTAAAAAAACGTCAATATGCATACAAGGTATCAGCTAATTAATGGTACACAGAAAAATCACTGATTCCCTATGCAAAAATATTAAGATTTAACCAACCAATCCTATTTTTCTTAACATGAAACGTTCAGATACGATAATTTTATGTGTAAACTAAATTGCTCTGCCTACACTACTTTGAATTTCTCTAAAAACGTCTTCAACTTTTAGATTTAAGTATGTTTGGTTTAATCGGTTAAATTTCAATATTTTTGCATAAGGAATCTGTGGGTTTTCTGTGTACCATTAAGTAGCCCTGTATATGAAGAAACACCCTGTATAGACGACTGCATTATTATCGGACATAGATATTATATTCGTACAATTTAAGAACCTGTAAAGCCCATAACCTTTAAGTGAGATATAAAGGATTTTAAAGAGACCTAAACTAATAAAAATAAAAAATCCGAATACTTGAAATTATATCGATCTCTATACAGGGTGTCCAGTAACTACGACAAACTTTAAGGACTGATTCTACAATAAAAAAGATGATAAAATTTCATTTAGGTATACATATGTCATAAACGTCTTGGTTTTTGAACTACAGAATAGTAAAGATTAAATTTTTTATTTTTAAATAACTATTATACAAATTTAATATTTTTAAAAAATGGGGGACGCCTCCTATGCATCAGAAGAAACAAGATTGCTTTTACCAGTGTCGTCCATGAGGGGTTTAAGGTATTTTTAAGGAAAAAAAAATGGTATGCTACTGCATTTTTCTAATATAAAAATACTTTTTAGAATTCCTATTTAGTTTGTCGTTGTATTAAAAAAAAAACACTTTATTTGTTAAGTTTAACACCTATCTTGAGATTAAAGAATTTGGGGAGGGTCCAAAATTATGCAAGCAATGCTCCTCTACATTTTGACAGCGTACTTTTTAATACCCTGTATAAGACAAAATACATTATTAACTGTTACCGTTTAACTCTGGACAAAATGGTGATGACGAAAAACGAAAAAGCATATTTTTACAGATTTAAAAAAAAACTATTAATCATTATAGTTTTTTAAATGAAATATGTATATACAGGGTTATTCACGGTGAGAGTCCTATTAAAATATTTTGGAAACTACCAAAGATACATTTCTTAAATTTTGGCAGTAGGTTTAAAGAGTTACGATCTTTATATGGCAAATATTTCACGTTTCGGGACTTCCGGTTATACAGGAAGTGCATATCAACTTGCTTATTTTAAATAAAACGCCCTATATATTTTTAGATTTTCGGATTCTACACGAAATTCTAAACATATTTTGTGTATCATGTCCTATACCTAAGTTTAAGCGTTTTTAAATATTAAAAATTACTCGTCAAAAAATGTCGTTTGCAGACCCAAAAATATTTATTAATTTATCCTATAAAAAATCCCTTATTGGTTAATATGGAATAAAATTCCTATTTAAAAGGACCCAATTTAACTAAGTATTCATAAAGTTTAAAAAAAATAATAATACAGGGTGTTTAAAAAATAACAAATTGAGAAAACTACCAAAAGTCCATTTTTAAAATGAAAACTACCAAATTTTATAATTTTAAATTATAAAGCATCAAAAATAAAAGTAAGTTTGTGTAAAGTTGCCTATTCTTAAAAGTTGTAGTTTTTGAGATATTTCCAATCAAATATTTTTATTTGCCTAGATATGGCTGCAGGTTTAAATATTGTTATTATTAGTTGGCTATGATGGCGTTGAAAAACAATCAAATGTTAAAGAAATATGTATGTTATTCTGCGTCTGTCATTCAACACTATCATGGCTAACTAAGAATACATTATAACTCAATTTTAAATTAGCAGCTTATTAGTCAAATAAGCCTATTTAATTGGAAATATCTCGAAAACTACAACTTATAGGAATAGGCAACTTTACACAAACTTACCTTATTTCTGATGCTACATAAGATAAAATTTGGGGATTTCCATTAAAAAAATGTATTTTGGGTAGTATTTTCAATTTCATTTTTAATCTTATTTTTTAAAAACCCTGTATTATTATTTTTAAACTTTTATGTACTTGGTAAAATTGGGGCCTCTTAAACTAGGAATTGTATCCCAAATTCATTAATAAGGGATTTTTTAAGAAATATTTTTGGGTACTTGTATGTACTTGGTAAAATTGGGGCCTCTTAAACAGGAATTGTATCCCAAATTCATTAATAAGGGATTTTTAAGAAATATTTTTGGGTAACTTTAAAGATGTTAAAAACGCTTAGACTTAGGTATAGGACATGATCATAGATAACCACATTTAGATCTTCAGTGGCAAAAAGCATTTTTCGGATTTTTACGACCTCGCGCAGTAAACAAATCGAGGGTGGACGAGCATGCGCACTTAAAAGCTACAATACCGTCAAATCGTGCCCTTCCTCCGCGGTCTGACCGTGACGCTCATTAGCTACCGTACTCCGAACGAAAAACATAGACGGCGTCGACAAATTCTGTTTGGCGCTTGCGCGTCAAACCTCGGAGATGAGTGGTATCCGAGCGCACAAACACATTTTTCGTCAATGAAAAGTAACTTTTGTTTTGGCAATCCATCGAATTTCGTGTAGAATCCAAAAATGTAAGGGTGCTCCATTAAAAAAAAGCAAGAAAAGAAACGTGAAATAATTTCCATAATAAGATCAATATTACTTAAATCTAGCGCCAAAATTTAAAATATGTATTTTTAGCAGTTTCCGAGATCTTTTAACAGGGCACTCACCGTGAATAACCCTGTATAATTACATTTATTGATTTCTTATTAAAACCTAGATGTGTTTTATGTATAAAAGTCACCATTTTCAATTATTATTGCTATACTGAGAATTCATAATTTTTGACGTTCTAAATGATAACTATTTTATGGTATCATAGCAGCCCAAGACATATTATTCACTAATTTGCCTAAAGATTATTTTAAAAACTGTCAGAGGAAGGTATACACTATTATGCATGAACCAAATCTAGAATTTTCTGAGAAATCTAAAAATGCAATACATTATAGGGTCAATTAAAGAACCAAAGTTATATGTATGTCGTTACACTTTTTCCGGACACCCTGTATAATTGGAATGGTTGTCATAAATTCAATAATAATAAAAAAATCATCTTATTTAAATCACTGATTTAAATTGTTCAGCCGAGACCAGCTAGAAAAAACTTTCAAACAAACCATTTAATAACGTTACCTGTTTAAGTAAATACAAAAAATAGGTTCCTTGATTTTTTCTGTTTGTATAGAGCATAAAAAAATGGATCATAGGCATCATATTTTAATCCCAGTCCAAGAATCCCATCTATTTTGCTAAATAAAAATGATTTGGGCACTTCTGTCATTTCAACAAAAGAGTAGTTGGTAACATTGGAATGGGCAATCTAAATATATAAAATATATGCATGAATACAAGGTTTTTCACAAAAAGCATCAAACATGTATTTCATAAAATTTTCTAATATACACATTAGGCTAAATTGAAAGGGATATCGGCCAGTAAAGCAACAAAAAGCGAGCAGGATTAGTTATCCTATCCGAAATGTTTACATACCGGCATTCACGTGAGACCGTTTTCTTTCCACGTATTGCCTGTTTACGTTTCTGTTTTGCTGAATGTATATATTTACAAACAGTGTATTTCAATTAAAATAAGCCACCTTTTTATTTCTGTTATTTTCACGTTTATCAAAAAATACTGAATTATGTCAATTTTTATTTCTAGAGTAAAACATTTTTGGTGTCAAAATTTACTTCTTCAAGGTTATCCCTTTCCCTCACCAACAAAAAAAATGTCAAGAAGTTCGAATGAGAAAAGTGGCCAGGCAATACTATTTCCTAAAAAGTTTTTAATTATTTTTTTAATGGTTATTAGTTTTTTAAAATCGGTTTAAAGGTTTTCGAAAATACTAACCCTAAATACCGGGTTAGTAGCCGATGGCTTAGCCCTATAACTCTATCTCATTTGATATAAAAACATTAAGGTCGTTGTCGCCTAAACCGCAAGTAATAGAAAACAACCGAGAAAAAAAAGTGAACGGTTTCTTCCTGTCTTATCTACTACACCTAGATATTTAAAAAAGATAGGAGGCTATTTGAGCGTTAGGCGACCGTAAATAATATTTGTTTTTTGCGATGTCCATGGCAAAACTCGATATATGCGTGGAATTGTGTTTTCACGTAGTTCTTTTAGTTGTCACTTGGGTAAATGTTTGTTGTATACTGGTTAAGCAAATAGGTATTGGGAAATCGGCCAGTAAAGCAACGAACAAAGGATGTATGTGACTCATTCAATCTGAAATGTATACATGCAGGAATTCACGTTAAATTTTTTCCCACATTGCCTATGTGTTATGTTACTTAGCGGATTCTGATTTTTATTTATAAGTAGCATGTTTATGGATTTATATATTTATTTACTTTACGGCAAAATAAAAAATATTCGTAGTCTGCTTATATTTTTGCAGACTATAAGATTTTCCGACCAATGAAATATCGATTGCGTTGACTATAATAAATTATACATAATATTTTACCTTATATCAATAATAAAAAACACTTACAGAAATATTATCGTAGGAGAAGTAACCACTTAAATTATAGTTGCCTTCGGGTACTACAATAGTTCTGCCATCTGGTTTGTATTCTGAAGATTTGCTATGGTCATATTTGTTATGGAACACTTCAATGAAAAAACAGAATTGTTATTAAGTTTTCTTGGAATGATGTCAAGATAAAACTAATTGAATCAATGACCTTTTATCCTTTACAGGACACAAAAATGAATTGAATTGATAATATTTGTAAAATAATAAACGTTTCAGTGATTTGCCTAAAAATGCGTTTTCTGTGTTTCATATACAGGGTGATTCAAAAATCGTTCACGAAACTTAAGGGGGTGATTCTACTTGACAAAATAGAGGGTAGAGCTTCATATATATTTTTTTTCAAAATGTCATTCGTTTTCGAGATACAAGCCGTCAAAGTTCAATTTTTATTTTGTTTTTTCGCCATATTGCATTTATTTTTTAACCAATCCATTTAATATTTGACACACAAATCGAGCTTTGCAGATTCTAAAATGATAAGAGAAAAGTACTTTTTTAAATACCGCCAGAGGGAACTTTACCTAAAACTTAAAAATTTTGCGACATATCCTCAGCTTTTAGGCGGTTGGAGGTCGAGGACGCAAGGAAGGGCACTCCACGGAGAAAAGTTGGCAAGACTGGGTAAAATCAAAGCTGACGATCAATCCAGTGGCGTCTAGAATTTGCATTTCATTTTGCATTGTTTTGGTAGTGATATTTGTTGAAAGATGTAATTCCTAATGTTTTTTATTTAAAGTAAAGGAATTTACAACTTAATAATAATTAAAAACTGTGGTATAAACAGTTGTTCTACTAATACAATAAACTGTATATCTCCGGCACTGAACAACATAGCCGAAAAATGGGAGATGTGACGTCATAACACGTCAAAGCAATATGGCCGAATGTCGTGACCTTATATAGACTGACTTTGTTTACATCATGACTTTTTATTTTGACAGATATCGCAAAGCTGGGGCGCCATTTTATAGACAATCAAAAACTTAAAAAATAAGGTACACTTTATTCAACGACTATCACACTGTGTATAGTCGTTGCTCTTGATTAAAGTCGATAAAGCTCACCGTTTATGCACCAATAGACATCAAAGATTTCATAAATTTCAATCATTACCTTACCTACATACATACAGGGTGTCCAGTAACTCAACCGACAAACTTAACCAAACGATTCTACAACAAAAAATAAGAAAAAAACTTCAGATAATCATATGTCCTAAACGTCTTAGTTTTAGTTAGGTAAAATATTTTTTTTTTTTAAATATTTAACACACCGTAGTTCAAAAACTAAGACGTTTAGGACATATGTTTATATGAAGTTTTTTTCTTATTTTCTGTTGTAGAATTGCCCCGTAAAGTTTGTCGGTTGAGTTACTGGACACCCTGTACGTATGTAGGTAATTTGATTGAAATTGATGTTCGATGTCTATTGGTGCCTAAACGGTGGGGTTTATCGATTTTAATAAAAAGTACCCTATTTTTTAAAGTTTTGATTGTCTATAAAATGGCGCCCCAGCTTTGCGAGATTTTCAAAATAAAAAGTTATGATGTAAATAAATTTTAAGTTTTAGGTAAAGTGCCCTCTGGCACTTAGAAAAAAACTTTTGTCTTAAAATTTTAGAATCTGCAAAGCTTGATTTGTGTGCCAAATATCAACTGGATTGGTTAATAAATAAATGCAATATGGCGAAAAACCCAAAATAATAATTGAACTTTGACGGCTTGTAACTCGAAAACGAATGACATTTTGAAAAAAAAATTATACGAAGCTCTAGCCTTATTTTGTCAAGTAGAATAACTAGAAATCTTATGTTTTGTGATCGATTTTTGAATCACCCTGTATAATGCCGACTAAGTCTTTTTTGAGGAAGACCTCATACTAGTCCCTGGTCCAGTATTAAAATGGACTTCGTGATAAGAACACTTTTTAAACCTTTTAAGGGTGGGTTTCTTTTGACGAGTCTACCACCTTCTACCCCTTTGCTGTGTACTCTCCTACGATTCACCGCTGCAACGAGCGCACCGCTTCGAACATAATGAGATCAGGGGCTGCCGGCCCACCGCTTCCACCTTTCGTCGGACGGCGACACAAACAAAGCACATCCTACCTCCGTTGTGCCTACCTCAAATATTTCCTATGCTTTTAATTTCCTATGGTCGCCGAGTTCGTTTCCACACCTGTATATGGAAGCGGCGCTTTAACTCAGCCTGTCAATGTCCAATGTTTCTGGTGTCGGTCTGGGCCAACGTGTCACTTTTTTGTCGAACAAGTTTACCACAATGTTTTACATGAAATAATTAAACATTGTGTTAAAAATCGTAACTGTTACAGTTACGAAACCATAAGGCCCATTGACATGTTTTGGGTATCGGATTAGGCGAGTTTCGTAACTATAACACTTACGATTTTTGACACAATGTTTAAAAATAGCATGTAAAACATTGTGGTAAACTGGTCCGACAAAAAAGTGCCGCGTTCGTCCAGTCCGACACCCGAAACATTTGACATTGACAGGCTAGGTGAAAACGCCGCTTTACATATAGCGCCATGAATATTCGTGGTAGACTCGTTAAAAGGAACCCGCTCAAAGAGGTTTTAAAAGTGGTCTTATCCAGGGACTATACCATTCTTGCTTCATTTAAAATGCTAAAAGCTATTATAGAATTCGCCATAGGATAAACAACGATGTTGGTGTATAATACTGTTTTCTATTTATTAGTTATGGTTTTTAAAAAATTAATTTTACCTTTGAAAAAAATCTTTAAAAAATATTGGTGTAACTTTTTATTTAAAAAAACTAACCAGAACTTTAAAATAATCTAACGTGTTAAACTTGTTTATTTAGGGGCGCACTTCGCAAGTGTAAATATTTATCCAGTATTTTATCTAATAATATTTAATTTGTGTCCTTATTTTTAATCAAATCACAAAAAAATTAATTACAGTTAGACTAAGGGTACGTCGTTATACTGAATCTGATTGAATCGATAGGATAAAACTTAATCCGACAAAAAATTGCGATATATACGTTTCAGATTGAGTAAGGGATTGGATTGAACGCCATAAGTCAATTCTGTTTTTCAAGCGATTTGAATTGAGTTCAGTCCGATCGGAGGTTGTATTTGTACGATGTTCACGGTTTTGGAAAAGTTTTAAAAAATAACAGTTAAGTAAAACAGCTGATGGATGGACGGAGGACACACAATAAACCTGAGCAGGTTGCAGTGCTAGAGGATATGCAATCCACCTCCTAATCTAATCTAATCTAATCTAAAACAGCTGATAAGTGTAGAAACGAACTAGTGGAAAATAAAATAAGCTTAATTATTTGCTAAAATATTGTGATAGTGTTATTTTTGTGGTTTGAGTTATTATTTTGCCTTATTTTCTAAAATTAAATTAGATTAATTAAACAAATTCCACAAAAGTAAGGTTGGAAGTTTACTTTTATTTGTTGTTTTTTTCTTCATGTATATACTTTTCTTTGCCAAATTTAAAAAAATTAGAACCGGATTATCTGCATCCGATGAATTCCAGGACGAACGGCACGGTATTAGGTTCAATGCGACCCGTCCAATCGGATTCGATTTTTACGATGTACCCCTAATATTAGATTCTTGAAAAATTATTTTTTAAAGTGTTTAAAGGGTGTTCATTTGAAAAATAATAGTTAGGCAGGAAAATGCAATTTTACCAACTTGTGTTATTCCTTTCCCTTTTACTAGTCACCAAAACTTGTTTTGATTGTATTTTTTAACATCACCTGAGGTCCTTAGATAAATTTGCATCCAATTATGGCCACCTAGATGCAATGTTAAAAAAGGCCGTAAAAACTAATTTAAAATTATCTTAAAAATTAAAAAAAAATGGTAAAATATAGAATGACCCGAAAGTGAAAAACAGGCAAAAAATCTCCTTGTCCCCTACCATTTACCTCTACCAAGTCTTATTTTGATATTTCTAATGCCTAGTCCTCATTTAGGTGAACTAATTGCCGGGAGATCCGGAATCACGATGACCGTAATATCAAAATGGCATTGGTCTGCCGGAAGGCACACGATTCCGGTACTTCGCAGTTCCGCAATACTTTACCCTACATGATGGACTAGGTATAATACTCTAGGACAGGGGTTCCTAAACTTATTTGGACTTTAACGCCCTTAAAAGCTTCCAATGGTGTTACGACGCCCCTGAAGTGCCGAGAAGTCGGGGGCGTATAAAAATAAAATGATGACCAAAAAAACAAAGGTCCTTCGCCCTTTCCCTTGTTTTTGACGCATCAACACGCGACGCCCCTGGGACGCCAGTGCAACCTCAAGGGCTTGTCTCATAAATTCGTTGACACCCGGTATTATAGTCCATCCGTGGACACGCTGTATGTTTACATTTTCTTCTTCGTTTCATTATTTTATATGCTAAAAACCAAACTTTTGTATAAAATTAAATATAAAACTAACTTATAAATAAAAAAATGTGAACTTTAAAGTTAACAGAAAAGCCATATTTAAATACTTACAACAACCTATATAGTACCAAACATGACACTCTGCTGACATAACCCATGACATGGTCCAAGATGTATCGAATGAAACATATAAAGTTTGTCCTGGGTGACCCATAACAATTTCCCCATAAAATTCATTCTAGGAATAAAAGTTTATTACCTTTTTGGCTAATAGCACAACATACAGGTTGTTTCCTAATTGACGTAAGAAAATTTAAGGGGCTGTTCCTGAGCCAATTTTATGAAAAAAGTTCATATAAAGTCCTGAAATTTTTTGTTCTCAAAATACAGGGTGTTAAAGTTTTAGAAAACTTTAAAACTTCAAAAATCTTTTTTTTTTAGTAAAATTTGTTTGACTGGACATAAACGTTGTTAAATTAAGTATTTGTTGCTGTTGTTACATATTTGCTAAAAAAAGTTATATCACCTAATTTTTAAATAAACAATTGCGCTGATGTCTCTTGTATGGTCCAAGAATACGCAATTTAGCGAATTTTATGTTTTTTTCTGGAGAACTAAGCCAGCTACGTGAAAATATTAAGAAACATTAAAGTTCTATTTTTAGATGTTTCATTCGGAAAATATATAAAATTTGCATATAACACCTAGTATCTTAGAAGCAAAGCATTTCCGGACCAATGTTTATATAAACGTTTTTTCATAAAATTGGCTCAGAAATACGCCATTAAATTTTCTTTTTCTTGCTCTTAAAATTTACTCTAGGAATAAAATTTTATTATCTTTTTAACTTATGACAATGTATATCTACTTGTTCTTATTATTAGCTCAGTTAAGAGTTATACAAAATCTCTTAAGTACGTTTAATGATATTTAGCCTAAAATCTTCATGGATAAACACAAATAGTAGATTCTAAAGCATACTGTGGTTTTAACCAAGATAAATAACTTGCCGTGCAAACTTAAAAATCAGTGTCCTATTAATAAAAATAAAGAAAACGCCTAGAAAACCATTATTAACATATTGCAAGCCTGGGCCTGAACTCTAGAATCTCGCACGAAAATTTCGCTTGCGAGAAATGTCACGCGTTTATGTCGAACACTTTTGGAAGGTGGTATTCTCGAACAGTTTTCGACTTCAATCTTGCGATCGACAATTTGTCGATTGTAGGAAATGATGCAACATTGGAGTGTTTGTCTGAATAGAGGAAGAATCCGTTTCAAACCTCTAATATTGCCAAAATACAGAAAAAAACAAAGTTCTTTTTTTATAAGTTTTTTCTTTGGTTCTTTTCAAGTTTTGGTAAAATAATTTTTGGCGAAAACATTTCGTTCTCGAAATATTCATCATCAAAGTAAAAATTTGAATTAATCCTATTTTTGCTATATTCTCCCTTCTTTTTGCACACAATTCTTGATTCATAGCTAAAATGAAATGCAATTTTTTATTTTCACCTTTTAAAATGCGTTTTTTTACGTATTTTACTTTTGAATTAAACTGCATAGCTTCACTTTCAATCGTTTTCAGTCGCAGCAACTATGACGTCACCGTGTACACATGGTTGCCGCAATATTAAAATGAACTTTCGCAATTTTATTAGTAAAACGTATAAAATAGATACAAAAACGAGGGCTTTAAAGGGTGAAAATCCAATATTGTATGCCAGTTTAGCTTTAAATCAAGAATTATGTGCAAAAAGAAGAAGGTATATAGTAAAAATAGGATAATCAGAAAATTTCTTTAAACTTTAATGATGGATAGCTCGAAAACGAAACGTTTCCGCCAAAAACGTTTTTTAAAATTCGTGATCAGCGCCCCAAAAAAACCCGTATACCAAAATTCGTCAAAATCGGAGTTGCCGCAGGTTTCTAGAAAAATTACCCAAAATATTGGTATGTTTTCCTTTGGACTCTTTAATTTTCCAAGATTTCAAGATTTTTAATTACTTATAGCATCTCCAATTCATCGTCCTTAGCCATTTTCTTCAAAACTACACGAGTGAATTTTGATTGTCGAAAACGACATATTAATGACGCACGTTTTACAGTCGGCAAGTTCTTTCTGCAACTTGCAAGAAACTTGTGGTAGGCATGCGCAGTACGCGAACAGCTGATTTTTGGCAGCGTATTTTGCAACTTTATTGCGACTTGCAACTTTACCAGTTGGACTGATTTTTCTTGCAGTTGCAACTGCAAGTCTGGGAAAAATTTGGTTATTTTAGTGGTACCAACCCCACCCAAAGTTACTAGTTGAGTGATCACCACCTTCTTGCTTTTTTCTTGAATTTTCATCCCCCAGGAGGGTAACGGCAGCAATAATGAGGCAAATTGTAACCGCGGTGGCTCTTTTTCGTTCGATTTATTTCATTTTTAACAGCTATTCTAAATATCGGTCAATAGCTAGGTTTGGTTCTAACTTTATTTTTCACATTTTGCACGTTGGTATCGTGCCCTATTTTTGCAATATTAAAAGCGAATTACCGACTGTAAAACGAATCTGTAATAAACTTGAGCAAGTTTATTGTTGAAAGAAAGTTGCTGCAACAAAATTGCAGAAAGAACTTGCCGACTGTAAAACGGACTTTAGACTTTGCGTGATTTTCTCGCATGAAAAATATCTATTTCGAGATTCCAGAATAGATTTTGACTTTTCATGCGACATTTTACATATCTCGCGTACGACATGGTCTAATAGAGATTCGAGAATACCCCCTCTGGTTGCACTAAACTAGTTAAAGTTAAATGCAAATATCTAAAAAACGGTTGCTTAGAGTGATACTTACAAAGTACCTTTTTTGTGTAGAAAGCATAGGAGAGTTTACTGGTTTATTTCGATGGTACACACAGAGTAGACCAAAAAAGTTGTGACGTTTTAGAGAAATTAAAAGTAGTGTAGCTAGTGACCTCTAGTTTACATATAAAAATATCATATTGTTATCTAAATAATTCATGTCAAAAACAAAACAAACAACAAAATAAATTAAAAAAAAGTCACTTTGATACGTTGTATCTTTTTTATTATCAGCTTTTGGTTATAGGTACGTTTGGTTAAATCCTAATATTTTGGCATGGGGTATCTGTGGCTTTTCTGTGTACCATGAATTAGCGGACACCCTGTATATTTGGGGTGGGTCCCATATTTCGGTTTATTGTCAAGTTTAAAAAAAATAAATTAAATGAAATTTAAAAACGGTTGATATTAAAATAATGTATTTTATACTAAACTGAAATATTTTTTTCTAGACATTATTCACATTATAATATGAAAATTCTAGAAATAATGGACGCATCGTTTTTTTATTAATGTTTGGGAGCCATTTTAAAAATAAAGACAATGTTATGGTGTATCAATGAAAAGAAATTTGGTGATAAAAATATGGCAAATAAAAGTTTGGGTTACTTTGTAGAAGTAGTATTGATAAAATTACAAAAATAGATAAAATCAAAAAATATATACATTTAAATTGACTTTGAGAATGTTTAATAAGATATTAATAAAAAAAATAAAACAAAATAAATGAAAATAAACAGAAATGAATGATATTTTAAATAATGTAATATTGGTACTGGTTTTATTAAAAAACATTAACATGTTTAAGATAAGTTGTAAATTTAACCGGTTCTGGAAAACTAAATTGTTTACACTGAATAAACTGTCTCCCTTTATAATGAATCACACATATCTGGTTATTTTTAGATTAATGACTTATTTATACAATGATAATATTTTTATCAAAGTATATGAGCCAACACTAAAATTATATAATTTAGCAACTTCTTACAGTATGAATAATAAATATTGGTTAAAAATACCCTTATTTAATACAAATTTTATTTAAAATTTTAATATTATTTGCGGTTAATGGATATTTACCATTCCTTATTTAAAATTATATTATAAACCCTTAAGTAGTTGAATTAGTTATTTATTGTTAATAAAATATTTTTTAAAGTAAAACAATGAAAAAATTAAACAAGCTTAATTTGTTGAATAATTTTTTGAATATATCTACACTATGAAGTAAAAAATCCATATCTAAACTTTTAGATATTATAACATAATTTCCAGGACCAGAACTAAAAGGCTGCTAAAGACTTAGTTTATGTAAAAAAAATCAACAAAAGTAGACCCCTAAGAACGTGCTTAATCTTTTTAGTTTTCTACCAAAAAACCGGTGGTATGAAAAACGATATTTTCTGGTTAGAAACAGGTTGCCAATTTATACTTTATACCGGTAGACAGAGGATATTGTTACCTTCTTTATTTTTTCGTAGATTTTTTATTTTAAGGTTTAACATTTTTACCTTATATTACTGCTGTCCAACGGAAAAATACCGTATGTGAAATTTTTTTGAAAATGAGTTTTTGATATTTTCATTGTTAACTTAAATCTTTCTATTGTTGCAAAAAAAATAATATTTTTATAAAAAAGTGCTTTAAAAAAGAAATTAATTTTGCCATTTTGTACGTATGGTTAAAAACGGGGTTCTAAACTAAACAATAACTTCAAGAGTTCTGCTCAGATCGACTTAAAATTTTAAGAATATATTCTTTAAATGTTTAACAATAAGATAAGACAAAAAAATTATTTACAAACCCTTACCCCCTCCCTCTTAAAATGATATCTTATATGTAAATGGCAAGGAATTTTATGAGGCAAATCTTTAAACGCCATTTTCTCAAAAGTTATAAAAATGCACATATGGTGTTTTTACATTGGACGACAGATTATAAGCATAAATTAATATTTTTAGCATAATTAGAATGTTAAACCCACTTCCGGTTTACACAGAATTACCATCAATTTTCTTGTTTTAAATAACAAGTGCCCACTTTTTATTTACATATATGTAATTTTTATAAAAATATCCAGTAATAGATCACAACATGGTGTTTATCTTTAAAATGGCGGCAAGAGATCCCTTTAAAAGAAAACCAAGTCCAGTCATTATTTAATTGTTTCTATTTATATTGAAAAATTATTTCTGTTTTTAAGAGGATTGGGCAAACGAAAAATGATGTATTTTACATCCACAGGCACTAACATTTTTTATTTTCTTTATTAAATCACATTCATTTCTCAATTTCAATTTTAAAAATCCAAATGTTCTTTAGAAAATTACATTAAAATTTTTAATTACCAAATGTAGGATATGTGTGGAAGTAATATAGGTAGTTTTTAAGTTTCAACAGCCTACTTGGCACAGCGGAAATAATGGCCATTCATGGTTTTCTTAAAAAGTAATCTCTGATCTCCAAGAGAAGATCTGTATAAAATACTACCATTACCATACTTAACTACAAAATAAATAAATACAAAAAATAAATAAACTACTTTAATCCAATCAAAACCTAACATAGAAAATTATAGGTGTACCAAACAATATAGGTATCCAAAAAAGTGAATGGTAAATAAAACCTTTTCTAAATTATAATTAAAGTTAACTTATTACTGTCTCCATGTAAATTAATTAATACAATACTATGTACTTACATGCAGATATCATTTTAGTGCAATAGAATCATTGATCCTTGGTTTACTTTTATGGTAATCTGATTTTTAAGACTTTTATTTAACATACAAAATACAAAAAGAAAGCCAATTTAGGTATGTAATTAATTTTATTTTTAAACCACTATTTTGGGTAACCATTTTTAATTACCTATTAGGTGCCATTGCATTTACAACCCCAATTTTATTTTTAGAAATTTTAATTCAATGTTAACTTATTAATGCATGTTGTCTAGTAAACTAAAAAGGTACTATGTACTTACATCCAGATATCGTTTCAGTGCAATAGAATCATTAGTCCTAGGAGGGATAGGTTTGCTGTAATACTTTTTATGTATCCAGTCAAATGTTAAACCATAATTTTCAAGATTGGAGTGCATTTAAATACTGCTCGAATGGTGTTTTTTGTCTCATCACATTAATTCTAAAATTACAAAGAACAGATTAATAAATGTTAGGCTTAGGTAATATATATTATATATATTACCTAAGCGAGACATAAGTGAGACATATATATATAAACAATTAAAAAGGGCTGTTTATCCTACCTCATAATTCCCTCTTCGTCCTGGTTGCTTTTAACTGCTTTCACAATATTTAGACAAATTAAAGCTAACCAGAAGTTTAACTTAAGTAACATTTTACAAATAAATTTCTACAATTCCTTTTGTCTTTAATGTGTTTAAATTTCTAACAAGAACGAGGTAGTAAATGTAAGTGATCAGGGTGAACGGAAAACCTGCAAAGGATTTAGGGATTTACTTCGAGCCGTTCACTGCGATTATGCTTTCAAGTGTTTTTGGGGAGTCCCCCAATTTCAGATGAAACTTGGCGATGAAACATACAGTTATCTTCCAAGGTTGCCAAAGTTATTGAACTATTGAGAAAAAGGTATAAGTATAGCTACGTTTACACAGTGCAAATTTTACAAATTACTAAGAGTCATGAAAAAAACAACGGGTTTCAATTTGATTTAATAATGAAAATATATTATATTAAAAATATATTATATAAAAAGTATTTAAATTCATTATATATTTTATGATGACAAAATTCTAAGTAACAAGTAAAAAATAGAAAATAGTAATATTATGATGATATGGTTGCCGTCTTCAAACATCTTCAAGCATTGTTGAATTCTAAATTCAGGAATCCCCCTCCCCCGGAGCAAAACCCTCCAGAGAAAGTCTATCAAAGAAGAATTTAGCTGAGAAGAAGCCAAGGGCGTCATAGAAATAAAGACGGCAATAAACCACTTCTTTCTAATCGCGTCGTTTAAATAGTATGCGAGCAACAAAAAGAGGAATAATTTAAACGAAGTGTCTATAGCCACACTCCACGGATATCCGTGTATTTAGTATAAAAACATTTTAAATTTCAATTGGAAACTGGTTTTGGTAAGTTTTAGCAACGATAAAATATATCGTTGGTTTTAGTTCATTTATATTAGCTTCTACATTTATAGTAACTACTTTATTTATATTTTTTTACAATCAAAGATAAAACTCGATTTTTATATCGTGACTAAACTTTATTAAAATCACGGAAAATTTTAATCCATATGAAGCTAGAAGCTATATGGGAATTACAGGCACGGATATCCCTGGAGTGTGGCTATAGAAGCACCGTAATTTAAAAGTGAGACAGAACTGCTAACCGAGAGGCTTCTTCTCTGCTAAATCGCAGTCTATCAATTACTGCCAGGGGGATGCGAAGTAAAAAAAAATAAAAAAATTTAAGTCAAAAAATATTTTGAAGAGCAAAAAATAATTGTCCACAGCACGAAGGATGACTAGATTTTACCTCTCGTATGTTCCTTTCCCAATAGCTAGGGGGTGTAAAACATTTTAAAATGCCTAAAATCAATACTTTTTTTGCAAAAACTTTCCACTTTTCATACATACAGTGCAAGTGATCCCCTTGCACCCCCTCCGTGCGCCCACGAGTATGAATATAATCTCAAAGTAGGTACATATGTAATTTGTTATACAGAACTGTCAATAAAAGTATGAAGTTAGCGGTCAGTTTAGTTTTTAAACCTGAAAACCTTTCTTTTGCTCTTCAACTGTTTTGAGAAAAAACATTTTTTTACCCCCCTCCTGTCTGAATTCAACACTTCGTTCAAGAAAGTGTTTTTATGGCATTTGCCTCACCCACCAAAGTCCAAAAAAGATCACTTAAAGATGGATTGTTTGCTGGGAGTAGCGCTTAAGCCGCTTTGTTTACTTACCTGGAGACTTTTTTTTGGTTGTCGCCTTTTTGCCCCCTCCTCCTCGCCAAAAAAATAATAAAAAATTGCCTACAGCCCTGCATTATAATATGGTACATACAGTATTTCTTATTTATCCCCATTTTTACCAACTGTTTTAGGGCTAGGTAAAGAACAATAATATAGAAGTTATTCTCTACCTAGCGCTAGGGATCCCCTAAAAAAGTTGGTGGAAATGGGCATTTTTTTGTTGATATTTTATGTTAAGTTTCGATAATTTTGTTACAGTCTGGCATCGCTGTGCGCGACAATGAAATGAAAAGTCGAGGATCAATATTAGGGACATGGTGCTTATCTTTTGCGAACGTATACCAATTTTCAAATCAATGACGTAAATATATCCACCTCAATATTATGGCGTCATAGGAACTCGCCATACACAACAGCGTCCAAAAATTTGAGGCGTCCGGATATACAACGCTGTAAATATTTTGAAGCCGTTGTATATGGCGAGGGCATACCATCGGATGCCGTATTTGGTGTATTCCTTTTATGCTCTAGAGCCGCCCAAAACCAAGGAGATAAAGTTTTTAATAAAGTTCATCTCCTTGGCCCAAAACCGTTCTTGAACTGCCAAGAGTGTCAAAACTGTCAAAAATACAAAAGACTGACATTAAAAGGAACACTTTTGGTACTATTGACAGTTTAGAGAACGGTTCAGAACGGTTCTACAAGGTTAAAGGAATACACTAAATTAATAGAGGGGTGTAGATTTATATACCCATAAACAAGAATATTATATTATTATTACTCTTTGTTTGACCTCCGAACAGTGCGGACGTGCGTAGAGGACTACAAAGTTCTTCCCGGAGTGGCAGCTAGAGGTGTCGTACGAACGTTTTTTACCTTCGGGGATCAAGGAAAGATTCACTCTAAATTGACGGCATCTTTCTTCTGGATCTAAGCGCTGTGAGCGAAGATTCCTATAAGCTGATGGTATCCTGTTTGGTGGTGAACACGAGGTATTTCTCAAATGGCGGGAAATAGATGGGCGGGCCATGGGAACTGTCAGTAGTGAAAGTGAAGGTTATACGTAACACCAGTAGCAGATCTTGGTTTGACAGTCGACAATTTATGCATTGCATCGATTGTTAAATTGTTTGTTTTCTTTTTGGAATTTCTGGGAGCTACGAGCTCGATTATCCAGATTTTCCGCCGACGAATCCTTGGAAAGCATAGTCCGGAAGGGGGAGAGTGGTGGATTGGACCTGAAGGGACCAAAACCAAGAAAAAAAATAGAAATAGAATAGAAGAATATAAGTATTATCATCCGCGAGCGGAAAACCACTCTCATGGACAGCCGGCTTAAAGCTGGCTGTCCATGAGAGCGGTTTTCCGCTCGCGGATGTTAATTCAGCGTTGTGATTGGTAAGTGCAAATTTAAAATGCTTTTCCCGCCAATCACAATGCTGAATTATCATCCATGGACAGCAGGCGTAATGCTTCCAAAAATAAACGCCCGAAGTTTTTCACAATTAAAAAATACCGCAAGCGCTCAATCTTATGACTATATCTCTCTATTGACGGCCGCTATTTTAACTAACCTATAAAAGTAGAGAATTAGAGATTAGCAAAGAAATTACTGCATTCTCTCCGCGGTCTTCGAGTAGTGCGGTTCATGTTTACGTAGAGGTCTACAAAGACCTTCCGGGTAGGCGATTGAAGGCATCGTACGAGCGTGGCTGTACCCTTGGGGACCGAGAAAAGATTCACGCTAAATTGGGGCTTCTTTCTTCTGGGGCTAAGCGCTGTGAGTGAAGATTCCTAAAAATCCTGATGTTTTTAGGTTAGCGGAGTGCACATGTTTTCGTAACGGCCGAGGACGGTGGCGCCCTCTACTGGAAGCGTTAGGAAGTGACAGTGAAGGTTATGCACGACACCAGTAGCAGCCGCTGGCTTGATAGTCGCAATTTATGCAAATTCAGAAGTTTACGTTGTTGTTGATGTTTACAAGTTATTGACATGTGCTAGGAACTTCTGGGAGCTGTAAAGCTCGACTATCCAGAAGGTTCCAACGACAAAGTCCTGGAAAACTTATAAGCGACATCGCTTATATGATCGGAAGGGAGAGTGCTGGCGATTCACTAGCATGAAAGCCAAAAACAAGCAAGCAAGCAAGCAAGAAATTACTTAAAGCAATATTTTTGTGTAACTTGCGGTTTTAAGATGGAAACCGCTTGCAGTGAAGAAAGAGCCTTTTCTAAGGAGATTGTTGACTTAATGCTTAAGAATTTACTTAAAGAAGCTAAAGAAATGAAAAGCAAGAGATTGAAATTATTAGCATCTAAAAAGAGTATGACGATGACTCCAATACTGCCCGTATCTTAGAAGAAAATAACATCCCTTCAGTAGTAAAACAGGAGCCAGAAACTGATTTTTTTGAAATTGAATATTTTTCAGAAATGTCCACTTTTAAAGCAAGTAAACCGGTATCTAAACTAATAGTTCGATTGGAGAAATTTGAAGTTATAGAAAAAATGGGAAGTTTAGGTTAAAATCTATTGGCCAAGCTTTAAATAGGTAAGTTAAGTTGGTATTAGTAATCAGTACCTATATGTGCCTTTAAAAGGTATGGAAAAAAATGGTACAATATCCTGACTAAGGTGGAACAAAAAATATCGTTTTTGGACAGTCTTCAAAATGTGATCTTAATATATGAAAACTAGTATCAAAATCTGAACTCTAACTTTTTATCTTCAGGTTCCAAGGTCAAAGTTAAAATATGCTTTATAATCAAAAAAACAATATTCTCATTGACAAAGCTGTGTAAAAATGTACATTACGACAAAAAAATCTATGTTAGTAAGGTAACCTAAATAATTAAGAAAAACACCTGAACAAAAAATGTATTTCATTGGTTTAAAAAGTCGATAACCCTACTTACCACAATAAAAAATGTATTTTATTGGTTTAACACTACAGTAACTGAAGTGACTTACTAGGTACCTACTCATTATCTATTTATTGTGGCCAAAGTATAGAAGTACTTTTGGTGGTTAAAAATATTGTACCGTTAGTTGCAATAAAGGTAGAAAACAAAAGCATTTTGGAAAAAACCTATAACTGTATCAGATGAACTTTATTTACCAATTACACCAAAGACCGACAGTTTTTTTTCTAGATAAATTTTTTTTTTCTAAAAGAAACATTTGACCTATCCGATTTAAAAGGAGTTGGATCAGTAAAACTCCTGTGGATTCGGGGGAAAAGGGTAGGCACATCTGTTTACTCTAAAAGGAATTTTAATCTTCATGAAGATGAATATTTTTCTATTCCATTTTATTTATTTATTTAATATTTATTTATTACAAAATTTACGGGTAACCCCATTTTACACAAGTTAACAATATAAACATAATAACAAACAGATGGTGGAAACAATAATAAAATATAAGTATACTTAAAACAAAACTAAATAAAGCTAAAGGATCCCATTTCAGAAGTAGAACAATAAATTAAAAAAAAAAAAAAAAAATACATATAAGTATATAATTATTCGGTATCACATTTATCACATAAGTCTTCGTTTAAAGCCAAAGAGATTGCAATCAAAAATATCAATATTTTTATCCAAAGAGTTTCAGTATAAGTAAATATTTATTAAAAAAGATTAGCTTGCATAGAGGTTTATTTATTATCAAATATTTTTTTCTGTAAAACAGAACTAAACACTTGATTCAAGAAGAAAAAACGGTAAAAGTAAGCAACAATGAAAGAATAAAGCAAATCGAAAAATAAATGAACATGATTATAGTAACTGGAGCATTAAAAACGAGGAACTGGACATTAAAGAAGAAGAACAGGAAGAAAATAAAACCAGGTAAGGTAAAAATTTACTTTACATGTCGCTTAGGTATAGCAAATAAAAATATTTATAAATATATCTTCTAACATACTGCTACAGGGTGTTCAAATTTAAAATGATAATGTTTTTTTTATAACTTTTATACAAATTAGGGGTCATCCATAAATTACATCACACGAATTTTGGAACCTCTCCCCTTGTTGTCACAGGTTGTTACCATGTCCCCCTGATGTGACGTCAAACATTTTTCAAATTCATACAGGTATTTAAAAATATTCAATAGAAAACAGTCATGTCATTTTTTAATTTATATATATATATATATATATATATATATATATATATATATATATATATATATATATATATATATATATATATATATATATATTATTTAATAATCTAATAAAATCAACATAAAGTCAAATTTTTCTGATAAATTAATATAATACATAGAAATCAAGTTCAAAAAATTAAAGTTTTTTTGTTCACTTATAAATTTTGTGTTTTAGTATTTTAAATTTTAACATTTGACGTCACAAAGCTGGTGATCTCCGCCTTCTTGTCACACTATATCATTTATATTTTTTTCTTGGGTATCGGTCCAGAAGAGGGCTAATTAAAGTGAAACACTTCTTAGTTTAACTCGCTTTCGAAAATGTTTATTTTCTTCTTCAGGTCTACAATATGGAAAAACACACAATCAAAAAAAGGCAAATCTTTTACATTTTTAAGCATACTTACGACTAAATGCTTTTTTCAATTCCCATATATATATGTATGGGATGTTACCCTCCCCCTCATTAACGTTTAACTTAATTTATGGATGGCCCTTAAGGTATTTTTAAGAAATTAAGACAGTCTTCGATGAATCAAAGATTATTTTTATAGTCCTTAGGATAAGTTTGTCATGTTAATAGTATGGCCGATCACTAAGTATGCTTTACCAATACCAATACCTACTGGGTGTAACTTAATTGATTGCTAAAAATACAGGATATGATTCCTAAGCGTATTTTAGGAAGAAAAGTTCATATAAGCGTATGTCCTAAACCTCTTAACTTTTGAGCTACAGGGTGTTAATTTTTTAAGAAAAAATCCTTCTGATATTATAACTTGAAAACTGTTCGAGATATTCTCATAAAATTTGGCACGCACCTACTAATAGTAGGGGAAATAGCGCTACGTTATTTATACCTTTTTTTACCGAATGAATTTTATTTTTAGCAGTACAATAGTGTTAGATAGTCCGCAAAATGAGCGTCAGTCGCCGCTCCTCCGTTGGAGTCAACGGTGGCAGCATATGAAAGTCCTTAAAAAAGTGACGGAAAGTAATTTTATACCTTGTCGAAATTTTTGAGACAGTTTTATAATGAGGTTTTTATCAGAAGATCGGCTTTAAATTATATTTTATGCTTAAAATAATATGATATATCCATTTCTAAACACAAAAAGTAATAAACATATTTTTAAAATTTTTGACTTTGACAAATAAGCACCTGTGACCTGTGGCAGCCAGGTTTTTCAGGTTAAACTATTCTTATAGTATAATGCAGTTTTTAATTAATTGCATTAGAACCACCAGAAATAAACCCAGCAACCCCTATATAAACGAATTCTTTGTGACAACCTCTATCCATTAATATAAAAATATACGGGGTATTCCATTTAAAAAATACGCCACTTGTGGTGTAACTCTTGTTTTTGTTTCAAATGTTTTTCTGATTAGAATATTAAATTCTACGAAAAAAAGTTCAAAGTAATGAATAACCCTACCAGTGTCTAATTTAACCGTAAATTGTCGCTTTACATATAGGAATTTTAAAATAACTCTTAAAAATTTCTTTAAATCGTTTAATTATTTTTTAAAGACCTATTTACAGTTTTCTTTACAATACACAAAAATAGGCCATAAAAACGTTTAAAAAATACCAATTTTGGCGCAGCATATTTATGGCGCTGCCTGACGGTCTTTCCCCATTAAAAGTCCGGCTGACGGATTTTTTATTATTTTGGCAATATAAATAATCAACTGTATGATTCACCATCTTCATTACAGAAATTATTCAAAGAACTGTCTCAAGAATTTTGACACGGTATAAAATTACTTTTTGTATTTTTTTTCCGACTTTCAGATGCTGCCATCGTTGAATCCATCCTACTTGGGCAGCTGAGGCTCGCCGCTGTTAAATATAAGGAAAAAACTATAACGTATGAAATTTTCAGCCTGTATAAAATGACTTTTCAAATCTAGCGCTACATCCCCTACTCTAAGTACCCATTGTATTTTTCTAATGTATAAGATTTTTAAATATTTCTACTCGTGGCGTCCGTACGGGGTAAATACTGAATATTTTTCAAAAAAAAAAAATGTTACGCCATTGCTTTTTCCAAAAACTTAAATCATTTTCTGAATCCTTATTTACTTTACAACAAATTTGACCTCTTGATTTTTTTTGTCCTTTGCTCAGTTTTTGCATAAAAAGTAAAAATAGGGCACCAGACTACTGGTTTAAATTAATTTTGCTATACCAAAAACGTTTTTTTTTTTTACGCGAAAACTGAAGATGTCAAATTTGTTGCACAATAAATGGGATTTTTTTTTGGAAAAACCATAGCATACCACATTTTTTTAAATCCCCAGTATATCTCCTCCAGACCACATCGAGGCAAAAGACTTTAAAAGCATCTTAATGCTGAAAAAATTAACAGATTAGACTGATTAGAGTGGCCAGCCAATTTACCCGACATGAATCTAATTAAGAATTTGTAGAATATTGTTTCCAGAGCGATCCACAATCGCAACCCACCACCTAGAACCGAAAAGCAACTTACTTACGTAGCCGCCGTAGAAGAATGAGACCGCATATTACAGAAATTAATTAATAATTTAATAATTTTTATGCCCAGAAGTGTAAACTCAGAAGTATGGAAAAGCCGACAGAGTATTTTCTTACGCCACTGGTAGAAGTAATTAAAAATCTCTAACATCAAAAAATTCTTGTTGGTGATTAATTAGTGGTGCGTCTAAAATTTTATGAAAATATCTCTTCTAACACTTTTAAAGTTATGATAAGACATCGATTTTTTCTTAGCACTTTAAAACCCTGTAGCTTAAAAGTTAAGATATTTAGGACATATGTTTATATGAACTTTTTTTCTAAAATAAGCTAAGAAATCATACCCTTTATTTTTAGCCATTAATTAAATTACACCCTATATAAAATAAAAACAGCAGCACTGATGTATTGACCAATTACTTTCCGGTAAAATATGAATTTTGCTTTAAAAAATAAATAAAAAGATAATATTAATTAATTACTGTTGTTACGGTTTGTATTCATTTATGTAATAACCATACATCAAATTAAAAAAAATCAATAATCAAAGGTCTCTGAAACTAAAAAAGGATTAATTTATTTAAGGCAGTTGTGTACCATATTTAATAAAATATACACCCACGCTACGTTAGTATTTAGGCTTTTAGCCTTCGTGGTTTGTCCAAAGATAAAAAAATATATATATATATTTACCATAATTCCGTCAGGGTTGACACTGGTAAAAATTTAGTTTTTTATTCGCCAAATAAATGCCCTTGATGCTTATTAATATCTTAAATTTCTTTAAAATATTTAAATTGGTTTAAAGGTTATCATAAAAATATTATGAATTTTGCATAAACATGTGCCTTTTTAACACGCTTTTATTAACTTGGGTTGTATGTATCTATCAATCTGGCTATGTAACGGAATCTTTGAGCCTAATTTTAACCAACTTCCAGCTATTCGATTTCTTTGAAACTTTGCACACGTATTAAGGACCCATGACAATGCAATAATCTGCAAACAGTATCCCTTTATCTTTTTTTTAATCGCCAGGAAAAAAATTCCATTATATTATAAAAACAACACCTAGGATGCCATCTGTTGGAAAAATTTCAAACTTTGCTATTAAATGAAGAAGAAATTTTTTAGTGGATTGCAAAATGTTGGCAACGGTCCAAACATTGCCTGGATTGCCATCTGTTGGCAAAATTTGAAACTTTGCTACTTAATGAAGAAGAAATTTTTTAGTGAGTTGCAATCTTTTGCAAATTTTAAAATTTGCTACCATTGTCATTTCATAGGGGGCTGGTTATTTTCTTTTTGCTGCTTAATTAAATAGTATGTTCTAATTTACTGTTATATTAAGAATTTTGTGCAATATAACGAACTAAAAAATGAAAAATAATTAATAGTTAAAAAAAACTAAAAAACACGCTTTTATATGCAACCGAACTAAAAATTAAAAAATAATTTTTCATTACAAAAATATTTTCACTTCATAGTAAAAAGCGTGGGGTGCATTTTACTATTTTTTCATAACTTTTCCATCATAGATATTGGCAAATATAATAATTATAACATTTAATATATTAAGCACCCCACGCTTTTTACTATGAAGTGAAAATATTTTTTTAATGAAAAATTATTTTTTAATTTTTAGTTCGGTTGCATATAAAAGCGTGTTTTTTAGTTTTTTAAACTATTAATTATTTATAATTAGAGGTACCTTAAATCTTGCATAAAACATTGTAGAGTGAAAATTTTTTTAGCTGGCCATGGTCATGGGCATTGCATTGGGAGGCCAGCTGGGTAAATATGATATAAGTAATTGACTTGTAAATATAAGATTTATATCTTATCGTTATTAAGAGTTTGGCAAGAAAAAAATAAATTATTTTTTATTTATTCCGGTAATTGAATACATTTACATTTTTTTAAGTATGTAAATTTTTATGCTATTATTAGTTTTAACTTGCCTCTCCTCCCTTAAACAAATTCCTAAAGTTGCCAGATGTGCTGCAGAAAATAAAACCGGACATAAAAAAAAACATGAATCTATTATCATTTTCGGTAAAAGGTAAATTATATATAAAAAAGTTCACTTTAGCACGGTGGCGTTTTCAGAATTACCTAGAAGATTTCTGCCAAAAAATGTACGTCACCGACTTTTAAGCAAGTTTGTTGATTTATTTGATAAATAAGTAAAAATACAGCTTTTTAGCCCTTATTTTTTTCTATCCTGATAACTTTTTAAGAATAATAAAATTTACCTAACTGCCTACCCCTAACCACAAATATTAAGTTAAATACCATGATTATTTAAACTAATGAATTAGCCTAAATTTAATTTTTTATCAGAAATATTCGTGTAGGAACCTCTCAAGACACTGGATCGGGTTGCTTTAATTAACTTCTAAATCTCTAAATAATTTAAATAAGGTTTATAAATCTACAAAAAAAAAATGCAAAATTTTATTAAAACCAGATTATGGTTATTTAAGGTATCAACTTTTTTTTTTAAGGTTAGCACCCTGTATCTGGGAAACAATGCATTGCCGAACTTATGCTTATATGAACTTATTTATATTTTTTAACGTAGAATTAGTTTTTTTTAAACTTTATATAACACTGTAAAGACAGACGATTTCGTTTGTCTTTTAAATATTTTCAATTTTCATTAAATATTGAACTATTTTGTGAAGTCTTGATTTGTACTGATTACTGATACTGTAATTATTTTACATATTTACAAAGGTGGGTTTCTTTGATTGGCGATTAATTTTATTTCTTTGAGGCATTCATTCTAGTCTGTGTGGTGTCACACTATAAACTAGACTGGGCCAAAAAATCGACTTCTATTTTTTTTCAAAAATATAACAAAAATATTGTTTAGGGTGACAAAAAGAAAATTTCATAAAATTTTGAGCCCTAAATATTAATATTTAGAGGTCCCTCTCCTTTAATTTATATTTTTTATTTGTACTTTCATTTTTGCGTCAAAGCTCCCTAACTATCAAGGTAAAAAGTGTATGTGCACATATATCTTTAGAGAACTAACATGACCTACAAAAGACGTCCTATTGAACATTTTCGCCAGGCGAACCGTTTTCGAGTTTAAACAATCAAGCTTTTAACATAAATTAATATATTTTTTTAGATTTACCTTTTTTATTTTGAAATTTTGTAACTAACAAAAAAATAAACCTATAGAAGAAAACAACATGGATTCTTAAAGAGAATCAATTGTTTTACAAAAAGATCTTCTAATGTTTAAAAAAAAATCGTTCTTTTAAAAGTTATTCACAATTTAAGTTAAAGAAACAAATAAATTACTATTTTCTTAATTTTTAAACCAAGTTTTTTCACTCATTGAAACACATTATATTATAATATTATGTAACAATATAATTTTAATCATTTTATCGCTTGCAAATATATTAATAAAAGGTAAAGTTCTTTGGGCAAATGGCTCCTTAATAACAGTAAAAATAAATAAAGAATAACCTCTAAGATTTCGGCGACACGTGTTTCGTCTTCGTTAAGAATTGTCATAGCTTCACGGTCGTAGACACCTTGATGATGCCCCGATTGACTATAAATATCCTTTCTGTTTACCAGAACTGACAAATATAGACAACCGGTGTTATCTCACCAAGAAATTTAAAAACAACCAGCCTTGGCATCGAGAGGTTAAAGGTGGTAGGTAAAAGTGCGCCATCTAGTTGTACATGGCAAAAGTTAGGTATGCAACATACTGTTATGCCGAAGCAACATTTAAGCTTGATGCCATATCTTTAAAATTGACAGAAGTAAAAATGATAATATCAGGCCATAATAAGGTTAATACAAGCAATTGATTACAATAATTTAAAAAAGGGTATTCAATTTAAAGTTTTTAAATTCCCTAACCTACAGAGAAAACTATAAACTTGGCAACCTTACAAATACAATTTTTGAATTCTTTATGTTTAGTTACCCCTTGGCACAAACTTTGGTTCATTTATATTTCACGGTTGCTGAGATTATAAGCCTACGACCGCAAATGTAAAGTGGTGCTTTTACAATATCACAAATGGCCTAATTGTCCAAAAAATTATATTTTTCAAAAAAGTCGTGTATGGCAAATGTCTGCTTCTTGGAAAAACAAGATTAACGTTAAAAAAACTTTTGTCTTATATAGGGATCACAAAAACTACAAAAATATGCAAATAGACCAAAAGAAAATTGTTTTTGCTTTTAATAATCCAGTTGTGTTAAATAAAAAAGGGTTTTAGAATCGAATTGGGCATTCAATTCAGTTAAAACAACATAATTTGAATTTTCGACATCAACATAAAAGTTTATAAAGTAACACTTTTTTACCTGAATTTTAAAAAGTAGTTAGTAGGGTTAAAAAAAAATATAAAATAAAAATATAATTAAAATTATATGGCAAACAATGGCATTAATCATATCAATTATCACCGGCACACAATAAAAAATAGTTTGATGTGCACCGGACGCGACCTATCTACGGGTATGCTTTTCGACCCTCTGAATCCTAATTTTAAGTCAGTTTGGGTCCTAATTTTGAGTAAATTGCAAAAAACCGTAAAAAAATGGGTGAACATTTTTGCTATTTCTTACGGTTTTCTGAAATTTACTCAAAATTGGAAGGTGTACGGCCTAAACTAATTTGAAATTTGGATTCAGCGGGTCAAAAACATGCCCCTAAATAGGTCGGGTCTGGTGTACATTTTTTTCATGTAATATGGGCCGGTGCACCAGTGCACAAAAAGTTTTTTTGTACAGTGGACGAGACCTCTCTACAGGCATGTTTTTCGACCCGCTGAAATCAAATTTTAAACAGTTTATGCCGTACCCCCCTTCAATTTTGACTAAATTGCAAAAAACGGTAGGAATTAGAGAAAATTTTCAGCATTTTTTAAATTTTTACAATTTACCCGAAATTGGGATCCGTACGGCCTAAACTGACTTGAAAATCAGATTCAGAGGGCCGAAAAACATACCCGTAGATAGTTCGCGTCCGGTGAACATTAAATATTTTTCTGCCGGTGTTATTAAAACCAGGTAAATTGCGTCTAAAAGGTACAAGAACTATATTAAAATAAATATATTCTATTCGTGTGCGCAAAGTAGCTAGTCTGCGCACCCATTTGCGTACATAAAGTTGAGCTTGGCGCACGCAATCTTACGTTAGAAAATATAATTGGTGCATTTCCATTTTTCTAATTATAAACCCGTCGAAATTCGGCGGGGTTCAATCTAGTAAACTATTAAAAATAAAATAGCTTTGACATCCCCTATCATAAAACAAAACATTTTCTAAACCAAATTTATATTAACCTTTTTTCATATTTTTAGCAAGATATAATAAGACTGGGCTTAAATTTTCAAAACAAAATTATTTAACACTGTATATAGAAATTATTTATTATTATTTTTTTGTAATTAAAAAGTAATGCTTTTAAAATTGTATTGAAAATAACAATTTTTATTAACTTTTACATTTTTTCTAATTTTTAGTGTGTCTACAAACTCCATGGCTCGAGAAAGACCTAAAGATTACATATACCCTGATTTAAAAAAATATAAGTTTACTTGCAAGCAGTGTGACTACAGAACAAATCAAAAAGATATTTAAATAAACATCTTCTTGCTCATAATAAGTTTAAAGATGATGACACTTTTCAACGCAAAAAAACAGTTTATAAATCACCTTTGAAAAAACACCTTATACAACATAAAAATCTAAAAAAGCTTTGTTGAACTGTAATCAATGTAAGTACCAAACAATACAAAAGGATATTTTAAAGAGGCATGTCTCCTTACACAAAATACCCGAAAATGTTAAAATATTTATATGCGATAGATGCTATTATATGACATTAAAGAAATCGCACTTAAAAATTCACATTTTTCGTCAACATAAAAAGCCGAAAGAAAATGTGTTTAACTGCACTCAATGTGCCTATCAAACATATTCCGAAAAGAATTTGAAAAGTCACCTCCTGGATCATCTTGTTGGAAAAGATTATAGGTTAAAATGCAATCAGTGTGACTATCAAACAATATATAGAGGTGAATTAAAAAGGCATCTCATTCTTCACAAAAATCCCGATGAAGTTGCTAGGTACAAATGCGAACAATGTTCCTATCAGACAGTTCAAAAAGCAAATTTGAAAAAGCATCAGCTCCGACATAAAAAGCCTGGGGAAGTTTTTACGTTTAAATGCAATAGTTGCAGTTATCAAACAGTTAGAAAAACACATTTAAAGAGACATCTACTTCGACATAATCCGCAAGAAGTTACTTTGTTAAAATGTGGTCAGTGTAGTTACGAAACAATGTATAAAAGTGCGTTGGGTCGACACCTTCTTCGTCATAAAAATCTCGAGGAAAGTGAGATATATGAGTGTGATAAATGTAAATTTCAAACACTTTACAAAGATAACTTACTGAAGCATATTCGAATCTGTACAAATGACTTTATACTTCATATGAGCAATAAAAGAAGTTAATTATAAAACAGTTAAAATAATAAAATATTAAAAAACGCGCATTGTTGAATAAAGTCAATTCTCACTATACGTGCCATTTACCTTCCATACCCATCATATATACCAAGCGTTACCTTGATCTCCCCTCTTACTAGACGAGAAGTTTATGAAACGCATGGTGGGTATATAGTATACCGGGTGACAATGAAATTACTATCCAGCATTTTATTGCCTTTAGTAAAAATGTATACTTTTTAAATTAAAAAGTATTAAATTGTATCACCAGATGCCAATTTTACATATAATAGCACCTGTATTTTACTTCCGGTTTAACCGGAAGTAATATAAATTTTGATATTTTAAATGATGTATATTTTTAAATATTTAATTCCTAAAGTCATTCCTTATACAGGGTGTTCATTTATAAACTTACCACTTAAGTTATCTGCGAGAAGAAAGAAATATTCGAAAATCGCGCAAACAGGTCAAGATATTTGTTGAGGGGGAACGTTTTTTTTTAATTGGACCTTAACCCCCAAGGCTATCACCCCAAAATTCTTAAATGAGAAGGGGTTTCAATTGATACATAATTTTAAAACTCTTGACGAGTAAACTCAAACTTATTTATTCATGTCAATATACAATTGTATTTACACACGTCATAAAAGAGACAAGTCTATTTCGCCGAACATGCCCGACCCAGCCGTGACCACGCGGTCACTGTGCCCCTCCATTGCGCTTAAAAGGGTGACTAGGCCAAACATATTCAGCAAGACAGACCTGCTCAGGAAAAACTAAAATTAATAAAACTTACAAAACTATACATAGTTAAAATATACAAAACATTAAAAGGTGATCACAAAGTCAAACAGTTAATTCAAAATTTTAAATTTATACACATAAGGCGGGTTTTGTTGCATTCTTCTGGGTTGGGAGAAACTGCTAGCAACAAAACGGTTTGAAGGAAAAAAATTAAATGTCAATTGTAAAAAGGCGTCAACATAACCTTAAAGTAAAAAATTCAAAGTATGCAGCAACCACGGACGGCCCCAAAACGAAAAGATAAATGCCGTTATATAAATTAATTTAAATTATAAATGTTTTGGGTGTTGTGAATATTCTTTGAGAAGAAGGAGGAACTTTAAAATCATTGATGTATAAACAGCTGTTTCTTTCCCTACTCCAAACCAACATTCCACCAGCTCTACGGTCAAAATAGTCGGTAGGACTGGTTGCCACAGAAACCGGTGGAATTTGCAAGAAAACGCTATTTTTGTACCATTCCGATTCCGGAATGACAGCAATAAAAGCACCTATAGATACCCACAATAAGTACAAACCAAAGCCTTTAAAAAAGTATTACAGGAGTGTTTAAGAACTCCTTATAACAAATGCCCTTAGTTTTGATTTAAATTCTTTAAGAGGTGCGTTTCTCTGATAGACCGAGAGCTTAATAAATAAGTGAATACCAAGGAACCCAGGGCCATCCTGACACCTTTTATTCTCCAGTATCTTGGCACAAGGTCCAACCTGTGGCGAGTATCGTGGTCGTGTTGGGATCTATGAGTCACATACTGGTCAATATGCGGCCTAACATACACTAAGGTTTCCAGGGTAAACAGTTATGGAAATGTCAATATTCTGTTGTTTACGAATGCCTGTCGACAATGATCTCTGTACCCCAAACCACAAACCACCCTGACAGCCCTCCTCTGCAAACCAAAGACCAAAGCAGCACTGCTGCTATGACCCCATGCAACAGCAGCATATGAAATGTGTGAGTGAACAGTAGCAAAGTATGCATCCCTCAGAAATCTGGAAGATACACACTCACTTAGGTTTTTAAGCATAAAGATATTTTTACTTAGTTTATTGCACAGGTGGGTAATATGAGCATCCCAATGCATTCGACTGTCCAGGCAAACACCCAAAAACCTCACAGGCTCAGTTCTGTATACTTCCGGTATATCTTTTGTGGAGAAAACCATGTTTTGAGTTTTTTCCCGGTTCAAAAAGATTCTATTTGCAGTAAACCACCGTTCAGCCCTCTCTTGCGCCAGCCCCGAAAACTCAAGGGCAACACTCAGGTCCCCATCAGCACACGCAATGGCCGTGTCGTCCGAAAAACAGGGTGTATTCAGCGGTGTGATCAA